>MJUU01045042.1:127483-149400 GCA_002080025.1 Modiolus philippinarum
AAAAGTCTGTTTCAACCAGACTCTTACATTAAGGAGACTACTTTGTATGAAAAGAATCGGAATGATCCAGACTATCGTTAAAAACGCGTACGGCTTACCAGTTATTCATACGAAGGCACAAAAAATAATCCATTCATGTGGCGATACAGTGTCCATTTCATGATCAACTACATCGTTTTATGTGTTTATTGTATTTATTTAATATCTTTTAAGAGATACTTTGCTTTTTTAATCTCAGAGCACTTAAACTGACATTCGAAATTCACGATTCGGTTCATTCATAAAAATTTCCTGTGGCGCGCAGTTTTTATGAATGGATACATAGTAACTTCTAGTTTCGCTGTTGTAACCAGAGTTGTTAACCCTCCCGGTCTCACCGTGAGGCTACCGGTTTCGGCAGCCGGTCTCACGTCTACCGATATGCCTCTGAAAGCTCCCGATATTGAAA
This sequence comes from Modiolus philippinarum, assembly GCA_002080025.1. NCBI lineage: Eukaryota > Metazoa > Mollusca > Bivalvia > Mytilida > Modiolidae > Modiolus > Modiolus philippinarum. The sequence continues at coordinate 127,932 of MJUU01045042.1, forward strand.
TTTTCTCTCAAAAAATATTTTTCCGTTACACCGGAAGTAAATATTGGCTGTTCCAATCACACTCTGCGAGGTAAACAAAGGCTGTTCCATTCACATCCCGCCTAACGAGATTACGCGAGAACACGAATCAGCTGTGTATTAACGACAAAATGGCGTCGCCTCCGCGAAAAGAGTAGATACAATTCAAAATTCCAAAATAAATGGATAAAAGAGATGGACTTTTTGAGCAAGAGTGAAAATATATACACGCAGTGTTTCTGTCGTGTGGCATAACCTTTGCCTTAGTGCACGGAGGATGAAATGACGTTGTTCGCCATAGAGAAACAGAGGGACACAAACGTAGTGCTCGACTTCGGGACTCAAAATGCTGAAATTCTGTTTACATTATTCACAGTAACTTCGGTGTTTTGTTATTTGTAGCTGAGCACAACCTACCATTCTCAGTAGCTTGCACTGATGAGACATAAGTTGTCGAAATACCCATATGTAGATAGTAAATTTACAGTGACTTCGTTATTGAGTTATTTAATCATATGCAAAAATAATGAAACTTAAGAACTAGATGACTTGACAGAGGAAGTGACAAAATTGGAAATATCAACATTAATTAAGCCACCGAGTGTTACACTTGTACTCGGGCTTGTACTTTGGAATACTTACATGTACGTATACCAACAAAGAGGAGCAAGACAATGAAATGTAAATACATGTAAATAGAGTTTTAAATAAATTGCAATATCCCATATAAAAACTGAAAAGACAACCTAAACCGGGAAGGAAAATTTTGGATTTTAATTCTTGAAAAAATTAAATGTCAAGATTTCAGCAAAACAGTAATAATTACAGAACTTCTGGAATACCCAGGAACCTGCCTTAACAGCATTCCATGCTTTGATTTATCTTAATTTGGAAGAAGCCCTTCGATGTATTCAGCCTCATAAGAGTGGAGAAACAGATTGGCTAGGAGAGGTGCACAGTTTGTGCCCATAGGAATTCCGATAGTCTGTTGAAAAAACAAATCCTCCAAACTGGACAAATATATTGTCAGTCAGAAACTCTAACATTTTAATAACTTCTTCCTCTGTATATTTTTTTCTCCGATTCGGAGTCATTTTTCACAAAGTAGGCTTTTTCTCTACCTACAACAATGTACCTATATCTTCGTTCACTGTTCTTACGGGAGAAACATCTATGAATTAAACCTTTCAGCCGAGATTTTAGTTCACCATGATGAATGGTAGTGTAAAGTGTGGAGAAAGTTTTAATGCTGTTACAGTGTGATAATGATCTAGAGTTTAAGATGTCAAGTACTAGTAGATCTTTTGAGTTTTCAACATTTCATTTACACCGCTTCTTGAAAAGCAAGTATCACAGTATTTTTGAAGGCCCCCTTCAACAGCTGTCAATATGGAGGTTAGCAATTTAGATATAGGTTTTGTAGAGCATTGGGCAGATCCAGCGATGTATCGTTGTTTGTATGGGTATTTGTGTAATTTTGGTACCCAGTGCAAAGATAGGAGATCTGTGTCCTCATCCTTGGTGGAAATCCCGATGAAAAGCAAAACAGATTTATGATTCTGTAATATCTCCTCCTTTGACAGAGTAGTAGCTGCGTAAGTTGGATTGCCTTTGAAATTATCCATGCCTAGTTCTTTCTTTAAGCAGTTTATGCAATATGATTTTTGCAAATAAAAATGATATTATCAGGGCTGCCAAGTTTTGGGAAGCAAAATGCGTGAGATTTCCAAAAATTTATAAAGATCAAAGGGAAAATAAAAAAGATCAAAGAAATTTGCTGAAATTTAAGATGAAAATGCGTGACTCTCAATGCGTGAGACTTGGCAGTACTGTATTATTTAGGCCTTATCGGCAGGAACGACGACATATTTGTCATGAATGGAGGACAAGTAACTGGCCACATCAGCATTTTTGAAAATTGATGATGCTTTAGTTCTCATAGACCTTCGTAGCTGATGATTCGTTTAAGAATCATTGACCTCACAGCCTTAATCCACTCCGAAAGGGAATCAAGGTCTTCATCTTGTTCACGCTTAAGGGTTTAACTGAGTTTGATTTAGGGGTGATAGAGCCTTCAGAATTGTTCTTATAAGAGATACTGCCATGATCGTTAATGATTTGGTGAAACAACATGACAATTAGCACGGCGGAAATTGTAAATGAACTATAAAATAAGGATACCAAATACCGGGGAAGTGGATAACCAGTAAACACATAACAGGGGCCGAAAAGACAAGGTTTCATCTTTGGTATAACAATTTATATTTCGTTTTCCTCTACAGACATTAACCTCTGCCACGCAAATATTGTAACTATGTGAAGCAAGAGATAACTACGGGGAATACTACCCATAAAACTATCACTGCGTCGATTTCAAATTGCTTTTGAGGCGAAACAGATCGATAGCATGACAGACAAGAGGCCCTCGAGAACCTGTATCACCTGGACCAGTTATGACATAGAGAGATGAATGGCATTTCCAACAGAGTCCAATGTTAAACTATGTTCCCTGCTGGAGACCACCATCGATTGGATGCAGACTTCAAGATAAAGAACAGCAATTAAAGTGTTCTTCCTTTGCTTGGGTCTACCATGTATTTGTAGAGACTTTGTCCCATGTGAATTTACTCCATATCCTTTCAACGTTTATGACAGACACAAAGAGATATGGCCATTTAACCATGGATTTATTTCCTTCAGAATACCAATTTTGCTAATGCATTAAATCTTCTTGAAAACTGCTTAAAGAGCTGATCTTTTATATACACTATCAGAACAAAGTCAATTCAAATGCATTCTTGTACATTTAGATAAAAGATTCAGCCTCTGAACTTGCCACTTGTATGTAATTTTGACAGATTTTGGCAATTTTTGTATGTTTTTGTTAAAATTTGTTGTACAAGGGCAAATGTTTATACGTTCGCAGCAAGAAATTGGTTTTGGTTCTCGTTGTCCTTTGAGTACTATCATCTTCTCAAACACCGTAAAATAGCTAAAATTGACGCAAAAGGCTATTTACAGCCATGTTTGACTGCTAATAAGTCAGAAAACATACAAGTGTGGCATATATTAATTTTATTTTAAATAAGTACACATACCAGAGACCACCTTAAACGATTTTCGACAACATTAGAGCATATATTCTGAAAAATGGCCCAACATAGGAAAAAATTCACGCCTAAATGGCCATACATTTGTACTTCTTTGTAAGCGGGCCACCCAATAACATTTTTAGTTCCAATCGGATAAGGGTTTTAGAGGCCATTTCAAAAATGAATCCATTATTAACTATGCTCCAGCTGGTCGCAATCTTGAAAGGGGTGGGATCTGCAGGATACCTTTTTTGTACGGAACCATCTAACAGTGACATAAGAATCATTGATACAAAGTTTGGTTATAATTGGACTAGTTGTTTCTGAGAAGGTCCTTGAATGTGTTTTCCATCTAGGTCCAGTGTTAAAAACTATGTTCCCCTCTGACAGCCATCTTGGATAAGGTATGGGCCTGCTGGATACATAGTTTGACAGGACCATCTATGGATTATTGTCACTATTAAAGGTTGGTTCTGATTGGACTTGAATGCGTTTTCACATAAAATCCAATGTTAATACTTATGTTCCTCGCTTGTGGCCAACTTGAATGAAAAGTTTACGACGAACGAACGCCATACGCCGAACGCAAAGTGAAGGCAAAAGCTCATCCTGACATAGCCAAGTAAGCTAATGAAGATTTCCCATAGTGTCCTATGTTAAATATAAGTTCTGCGCTAGCAGTCATGTTATTTATCGGATCTGAACGAAATGGGCAATCTTTATAAAGGACCTTCTATACATCATTCTTGTACACTTTGGTTGAATTTTCATCAGTTGATGAACATGATGTTTTCCCTGCTTTAATTCATCATTCCTGTAAACAAAGTTTGGTGGAATTTGGCTCAGTGGTTTCAGAGGAGCTGATGAAAATGATGATTTTATACCAACGAAAACAACGTTTAGAGGATAGGAATCACACTGTCTCTCTGTCTGTCTGTCTGTCTGTCTGTCTGTCTACCCAAACTTCTTCTAAGCACAACTCCTCTTAAACCACTTGAAGGATTTTGATGAACTTTTATACTAAGGAAGGACACTATATGGAGATGTGCATGAAGGAATATAATAATGGTCCAACATTAGAAAGGGGAGATAATTCTACTTTGAATTTTCATTGATTCTGAAACTGTATGGAAATGTCCATGAAGGAATATTATTATTGTCGGAAGCCAGAAATGGAAGATGATTTGACTTTGACTTTTCATTCATTCCGTCTGCACAGAATACCTGCGCAACTCCTCTTAAGCCGCTTGAAGAATTTTTATGAAACTTTGCACAAAGGAAGAACACTATGGATATGTGCCTGAAGGAATATAATTATTGTTGAAAGCCAGGAAGGGAAAATAATTCGAATTAGATTTTTCGTTTATTTCATGTGCACAGCATACCCTATGAGCTCAACTCCTCTCAGACCATTTAAAAAATCATTGATGAAACATTGCACAAAGGAAGGACGCTTTATGGAGATGTGCATGTAGGAATATAAATATTGTTGGAAGTTAGGAAGGGGAGATAATTTGACTTTGACAGGGTATTTTTTTCTGATTTTGACCGAATAGTTTCATTGGAACTCTTGTAGAAGTTATTTTTAGGATAATATCATTGTATCCATACTCATATTATGTCCACACCTTGTACTGTGTCACCACTCATCTAAATTTGCATTTACAATATTGATTCAGGGTACAATGAACGGGAAATATCTGGCTGTCATTCGGCGACAGCTCTTGTTCCCAAAGGGTCCTATGTTAAGTATAACTTCCGCGCTGGTGGCCATGTTTTTGTCGGATTGAGACGAAAAGAGCAATCTTTATAAATGACCTACCATACATCATTCCTGTAAAGTTTGGTTGAATTTGCTTCAGTGGTTTTAGTGGAGTTGATGAAAATGATGTTTTTCCCCATATGATCCTATATTATATATATATAGGTTCCGCGCTGGCAGCCATCTTTTAATCAGATCGTAACGAAATAAGCAATCTTTGTAAAGGACCTTCTATACATCATTCCTGTAAAATTTGGTTTAATTTGCCTCATTGGTTTCAGAGGAGTTGATGATAATAATATTTTTCCCATAGGGTCCAATCTTAAATATAACTTCCGCGCTGGCGGCTATGTTTTTTTATCTCGGATTAAAAATTAGCATGAAATGAGCAATCTTTGCAATAGATCTTCCATATACATTATTCCTGTATTTAGTTTGATTGAATTTGCTTAATTCGGCGAGTCCAGAAGAGTTGATGAAAATGTGAAAAGTTAACAGACGGACGGACGAACGCACAGACGCCAAGTGATGACAATAGCTAATGTTTTACGGATCAGTACAAAATGGGCAATATTTGTAAAGGATCTTCCTTACATCATTCCCGTAAAGTTTGATTGAATTTGCTTCAGTGGTATCAGAGGAGTTGGTGAAAATGATGTTTTCCCTTAGAGTACAATGTTGAATATAAGTTCCGCTCTGGCGGCCATGTTGTTTGTCGGATTGTGATTTTTTTCAAGATTTATTAGTCAACGCTCAGACACATACAGTGTAACATGAGGACAATATAATAATTACAATCATATGACGGAATGAACATGTTTTACTGTTTAACATAGAAAGAGTAGGTAGAGTACAATGAAAATACTATTATTCAAATACATTAACATGCAAGAACTAGACAGAATAATATGATATTTACAAAGATAAACTAAGAACATGTTTTCGACAGTATATTGACAAGTCTAATTAAATACAGATGTTGGAAACAACAAAACCCTGAGTACATGTTGGGTGTTTTGTCTGGATTGTGATCTTGAAGAGCTGCAAAGACAGAGGCTATAAGCATGCTTTGTAGCTCTACAAGTCTAGTAGCAATCCAGATCAAAACAATGCACTCAGAGACATATTTCAATATCAAGCTTTGTATTTTGTCAAGTTTCAGGAACCCTGAGGGCGTATTGGGGCGTTTTGTCTGGATTGATAGTTTTACAGAGCTGCAGAGACAGGGGCTAAAAGCATACTTTGCAGCTCCACAACAGATGATCCATTACGTTTAACAATTTGATTGATAGTTTTACAGAGCTGCAGAGACAGGGACTAAAAGCATACTTTGCAGCTCCACAAGCATAGTAGCAATCCAGATCGAAACAATTGGGACGAACAGAACAATCTTTGTAAAGGACCTTCTATACATCATTCCTGTAAAGTTTGGTTGAATTTGCCTCACTGGTTTCAGAGAAGTTGATGATAATAGTGATAATAATGTTTTTCCATACGGTCCTATGTTAAATATAAATTCTGCACTGGCAGCCATGTTTTTTTTATCAGAATAAGCAATCTTTGTAAAAAAAACCTTCAATACATCATTCCTGTAAAGTTTGATTGAATTTATTAATTCAGCGGTTCAGAGGAGTTGGTAAAAATGTGACAGACGGACGACAGACGCCAATTGATGACAATGGCTCACACTGACATTTTGGGTCAGGTGAGCTACAAAGGGGGAAATGTAGAATCAGATGTCCATTGTCTTCGGGTTTCAAACAAAAGATTGTGTTTAGATTACAGGCAGGTAAATTTTTGCATGATAAAAGATGCAATACACTGCCAAAAACAGATGATCCATTACGTTTAACAATTATAAAGAAATTACAATTTTCGATTCTTGACATGCGCTCAGGTTACTGGCATGTAGAGGCATATCTAAGTGGTAGGCCAGAAACAACGTTTGCCACAAGACGCTGTCTTTCAATTCCCATGAATGTCCTTGGGTCTCGCTTCAGCTCCATCAACTTTGGAATTATATTACCTGGTCTCCATTGGACAAACGTTGGCTGTTTCTATGTGACTTTACTGTCATGGTCAAAACCCTTGAGCATGTTAAAGAAATGATTGAAAATCTAAATCTGAATCAGGTATTCAGATAATCCAAGGTATTGGTTTATCACTTAAATAAACAGTAGAAAAGAGAAGGGAAACGGGGGATGTGTCAAAAAGACAACGACCCAAAGGGGAGTAATAACAACTCAAAGCCACCATAAGATCTTTAATGAACGGTAAGAAAACCCCACACCCAACGGCAGGTCGGAGTCGGCCCCTGAATAAAGAGTAATCAAGTTCAGCGAAATAAACATCATCCTAGACTCCTACAGACATAAAGTAAACTAACTAGAAAACAAACAAGACAAGAGTTTCGAAGTTTCAAGGAGGGTCTTCGAGAGTTTTCCGTGGGGTCCAACTTGAAGCTTTTGTTTCCCGCTGTTGACCATTACGGTTGAGGTGATGACCTGCCAGACACCTTTTCAGAAGATAACATTTCGGTGCTGACCCGAACACCGATTTCACTGAAACTTGCAATATCTAAATTAAAAAAAAATTGTTTAAAACTGAGGAGTATCTCCCTCATGCATAGCTCTGTCCTTAGCTGAATTCTGGCTTTTCTATTTAGATCATTTTGGTTATTTGTTCTCAGTCAGCTTTTACAAGTTTTCGTTTAATGGACTTCCAAATGTTTTGGTTTTATCTGCACTGATGAGACATAAGTTGTCGAAATGCGCATATGCAGAAAATAAATTAACAGCAACTTCGGTATTTTTGTTATTCAATAACTAGTGTACTAAGCTTTCCTGTAAATGCCGAAGTTGTTCTACAGAATACCTGACCGGTTTTTCTCAAACAGCCTTATATTAAACTGTGTTAGCAATCTTTTTAAGGTGAGGACCTCCAAGACCAAAGTTCGAAAGGAACCATCTAAGGACTTTTGTGACCAAGTTGGGTTTCAATCGGATAAGCAGATTCAGAGGAAATTTTTAACACTTCATTCCAAAGGATCAAATGGTAAACTATATCCCGGCATGCTGCCATTCATCTTGGGATGTGACTTTAAATGCCAAACATAAATCTACCCGTCGACTTTCAAGAATTTTGCTTCAACTTGCCCATTGGTTTCAGTTCTTTGCACGTTGTTTAAGAACTGAATGCAATATTTTGAAGCTTTATTGGAGCGTAAAAGCATGGACCGTATAGAAAAAAAAAATCGTAAAGGCTTCTCAGAACCATGTGTCTCGCCTGCTCAGTAAGGTATCATTATAATCAGGACAATACTAACGTTTATATGTTTTCTGTATTCCAAAAAATAACTGGTCTTTGGGAGTTTCAGGAAATTTACCAAAATTGGAATCAAATATTTTTGCAATTAAGGTATTGGAAATGACTGTTTTCACCAAAATGCATTTAAAATGGTATGGTCGCTAGGCAGAATTCAAAAAAAACAACATATCTTGAAGAGTTTCAGGAAGTTTACCAAAATCAGAATCAAATATTTTTGCAATTCCATTTTGAAAATTACAGTTTTCATCAATACCTTTTTTTTTTAAAAAAGAGTATGGTTGCTAGGTACAATTCCAAAAATTAATTGGTCTAAAAAGTTCCAGGAAATTTACCCAAATATCGGAATCAAAAATTTTTGCAATTTTATTCATTAAAATGTTTGTTTATTTCAACTTCTCTCAAAAACCATGGTTGCTAAGAATTTCAATCAATTGCATGTCTTGAAGAGTTTCAGGAAATTTACCAAAATTGGAATCAAATATTTTTGCAATTCCATTATTGAAAACAAGTGTTGACCCAAATTGATGTCGCCCGTCCCTACTTGGTCGCAAAATTGATGTGAAAACTCAAACTGTCTTAATCAGAAAACTTATCATGTTCGCTAGACTGTGAAATTAGATTAATTGATAAAAGCAATATAGCAGACTGTCATGTATCAGCAAAAACCAAAATGCCAAATAAAGGTGACCTGCCACTGATAGATACTGAGAAACGAAACATGTTCACTATACCGTGAAAATGAGGTCAAGGGCTAAAACAAAATAGCAGGCTGTCATCTTCCATCTAAGACAAACCCACATACCAAATATTATTGACCTTACATTAATAGATACTAGGAAACTTAACAAACTCACTGGACTATGAAATTGAGGTCACAGACAAAAGCCATATAGCAGACTGTCATATACTATCCAAGACCAACATATATACAAAATATTATTGACCTACCACTTAGTTACTGAGAAAATGACCTAATCATAAATACTTAACATGCTCACTAGACCGTGAAATTGAGGTCAAGGACAAAATCCATATGACAGACTGTCATGTACTACCCAAGACCAAACTACATGCCATAAACCACTTATAGTTACTGAGAAACTGAATTAAGCACAAAAACTTAACATGTTCATTGGAGCGTGAAATTGAGGTTACAGACAAAAGCCATACAGCAGACTACTTTATTGACTGCTGTCAGAGATGGCCTGAAAAGTTACTGTGTTAAAGTCTACTCAACGAGCGGCGTCAATCAGATGTGGATTCTAAAAAATTCTAAAGATCTTCTTGAACAGCTATCCCCTAGCAGTCTTACCCATTGCCACAGCATACAAACTTTTGATTTTTCTACTCTTTATACTACCCTGCCACATAATAAATTGAAAACAATAATTTCTGATTTGATACATCAATGTTTCTGCACTAAAATCGGAGAACGCAGATACACTTACTTAGTAGTACGGAAAGACAAAACATATTTTGTAAAGAACCACACCAAGTCAAACAAGAACATGGAGAATGACGTAATCAAGATGTTGGAATTCGAATTTGGGGGTCGCGTTTTTCAACAGACAATCGGGATTCCCATGGGAACTAACTGGGCGCCGCTTTTAGCTTATCTCTTTCTTTTTTCGTATGAGGCCAAGTTCTTACAAGGGCCAACACACAAAAAAACAAAAACATTTAGCCTAGTCCTTTAATTTCAGCTTCCACTACATTGACGATGTACTTTCTCTTAATAATCCAAAATTCAAGGAATATTTACACCAAATCTATCCCAATGAGCTTGAAATTAAAGAGACTACTGGCATACCTACTTCAGCTTCGTACTTAGATCTGTTTATATACATTGATGAAGATGGACGTTTGAAATCTAAGCTATATGACAAACGTGATGATTTTAACTTCCCAATTGTGAATTTTCCTTTTCTGAGCAGCAATATACCTACCTCTCCAGCCTATGGAGTGTACATTTCACAGTTGATTCGTCACTGTCGCATATGTAATTCATACAGCGATTTTTTGAATAGAGCAAAAACACTGTCCCAAAAGTTGCTTAGTCGGGGATTTGTTCAGCCTTTGTTGCTTTCATCCTTTCAGAAATTTTATGGCCGTCACCATGATATCATTGACAGATATGACGTGTCTGTGTCCCAAATGAAAATGGACATTTTTAGCTAGATTTCACGTCTTCACGGATTTGACATAACCGGTTTTGACTCACTGATAGTGTGACGGGTGCCTCTAGCGGAGCAGGACATGCTTACCCTTCCGGAGCACATGCCGTCACTCCCGGTTTTCATGGGAGTTCACACTATGAGTGCCTTATTTTTGCAATTATATCCATTAAAATCTTTAATGTCAAATTCAATCAATAAAGGGCTACGCCGAGCGCAGCATAATACGACCGCAGCATGTCGACCCCAGAAATTTGAACAAGTGTAATTTAAAAGTGAATGTGGAAACAGTTAAGTGCTTGACACAGTATCTAGATGGACACAATAAGGAGCTTGACACAGTAATTAGCTGGACATAAACTAGGGAACATAAAAATTAGCCCTTCTGATCCCTGAAAGCACGGAAACTGTAAGAGTTTTGAGGTACGGACATGCCAGATACTTTTTGAATGGGACCATCTAAGGACCATTGTGGCAAAGTTTGGTTTTCATTGGACTAGTAGTTTCTGAGAAGATCTTTGAATGTATATTCCACAGGGTCCAATGTTAAACTATGTTCCACGCAGGCAGCCATCTTAGATGAGGTACAGACCTGCCGGAAACCTTTTTTGGAAGGGACCATCTAAAGACCATTGTGACTAAGTTTGGTTATAACTGGACTGGTAGTTTCTGAGAAGATCTTTGAATGTATTTTCCAAAGGGTCCAATATTAAAACTATGATCACGGCTGGCGGCCATCTTGGATGAAGTAGGGACCTGCAGGATATCTTTTTGGATGGGACCATCTAAGGACCATTGTGGCCAAGTTTCGTTTTAACTGGACTAGTAGTTCCAGAGAAGATCTTTGACGGTATTTTCCAAAGGGTCCAATATTAAAACTGTGTACCACACTGGCGGCCATCTTGGATGAGGTAAAAACCTGTCGGATACCTTTTTTGAATGGGGCAATCTAAGGATAATTTTGGCCAAGTTTGGTTTTAATTGTAGTTTCTGAGATCTTTGAATGTATTTTCCATAGGGTTGAATGTTAAAATTGATGGATGTTCCATGGAACACTTGTGTCGCCTGCACTTTAATGGAGCCATTTTTGGCTCAATTAACCTCTACAATCTGTAAAATCAAAATTCTAAGTATTAGGTGTATGTCTGGATCAGGAGAAAAAACATATCCTGTAAATTTGTTTAGAATATGAATTATAATTTTCAAGGTCTTGCAGATAAACAAACCAAATTAACATTTGAGCTATTTTGCTGAGTAAACCTCTTAAATCTGTAAAATTGATTTTAAGTATCAGATGCACAATAAACGTTCTTAAAGTCCTATTCCGGGTATTAGAATGGCGGGTCAAAGAGGTCAAACGGGGTAAAAATGGTGTCCCGCTGTATGAGGGCAAATGAAAATAAATTCTTCTATCAACATATGAAAGGTGTTAATGATTGGAAAAAAGCCGAACATGTCATAAATCAACATTTTATCCCAGGCGGGTTTTCCAACCAATTTATTTTAAGTCAAGAAAATAAATAGGAGAATTCCTAGATTACGCTCAACTGACGTTAGGTACCAGTTTCCAGTAGATTTGGTGTAAGCTGTCGACAATTACCCAAAAATTTGAAAGTGGAATATCGTCTACTTGATCAGGTGAACAACATATCCTGGAAGTTTGGTTGGAATATGACTTACAGTTTTTAAGGAGTTCAAGATTAACCAATTGAATCAACTGAGAAAAGTTTTACGAAAACTTGTACCATTGACCATATTTGTTGAAAATCTCCAAGTCGGTTAACAGGAAGTAGATGTCCGACAGACCTGAATTCCATAAGTTCAATATAGAACCCCATACTAAAGTCACATACAAAATTTCAAGTGGCTGTGATTTATAATTGCTGAGAAAAGTGTTGCGAAAATTTTTACCATTGACAGTACTTGTTGAAAATATTCCAAGTCGGTAAACAGGAAGTAGATGTCCGACAGACCTGAATTCGATAAGCGCAATATGGGACCCCATACTAAAGTCACATACAAAGTTTCAAATGGTTGTGATTTGTAGTTGCTAAGAAAAGCGTTTCGAAAATTTTAACATTGACAGTACTTGCTGAAATTATTCCAAATCGGTAAACAGGAAGTAGATGTCCGACAGACCTGAATTCGGTAAGCCACACACAAATCGATGAATCATTCTAATAATATGATGCATACAAAATTTGATCTAGAAATATTGAAGGGCTTCTGAGGTAAGCTGGAGACAAAAAATGCCTATGGACAAATGTACAGAGGACAGACTAAGAAATTCCAATTCACGGCCATCATTGATTAAGCATGGACTTAAAAAAGCTTTAGTAGCAGGGGACCATTCAAAGAAAAGTTCTGATCATATTTGCCCAGTAGTTTCAAAGGAAAAATTCTTTAACGAGTATTCAGATAGGGCCAAATATTAAAACTATGTTCCGAGCTGACCACAATCTAGGAAATAGCCGAGCTGAGCAAAACTTTTTTTTTTGCAAGGGACTACAACTATTGTGGTCAAGTTAGATTCCTATTGGCCCAGCAGTCTATGGTCCAATGTTCAACATGTTCCATGCTGGCGGCCATCTTGGATATAAACACTGCTTATAATATACATCCATGATGTATATAGTGTTAATGATATCCATCTGTCCATCTTTTTTTGTAGCCAACAGACAGTATCTACTACTTCTTCTACACCACCAATTGGAATTTCATGCAATTTGTGAAGGAGTAACAACATATAGTAGATGTGAAGGATGTGTTTTGTTTCCAGCAATTCCCTTTTACCAAACCAGACATGTTTTGAGCTTATGTCATTTTAGCTCTATGCAAACCATATGGTGACCACATGGTATCCACAACCCTCCTTAACCAATGATGAGAATTTCATGAAACTTTTACAGGATCAAATATGTACTATGTATTTTCTTCCAATATAAATCTTTTTTCTGGATTTTTGACATGTTTCGACTTCCTCATTTAGTTCAGTGTTTATGCCAAAAGCCGTTATCCACTAGTGGTTTTTTTAGCTCAATGCCGAAGGAAAGGTTACAGCAGGAAGTCCCACGGAAAAAAAGAAATAACCAGATAAGTTGAACATAATATACGAAAACGGATTAGGAAACAACCTGATCCACAGAAATCCACGGAACAATCACATCCCTGAAAGGCTGGCATCATCAAGCTCAGTGCCAAAAGCTGGTATCCACTATTGGAATTCAATGAAACTTATGCAGAGCATAATTACATAATGTAGATGTGCACTTAATATTTTGTTTTCTACAATCAATTCCATTTTTTTCCCAGATTCACTAAGAGGTGAGGGCGGGTGGTATTCAACTACATTTCATTAATAGCCTTGCACAAGAATCAGAATCTCAAAATTCTTTAACATACAAATCTACAGAAATGAAAGAAATTGTGTCCATGGGACATGGATGCCACCGCCAGATATATATCAGCAAACAGGAAGCAGACAAGTAACGGACTTGAAAAAAGGAAACACTGTACAACTCATCAGTCCAAAGCTTCAGACCAAATATCAAAATATCAAATCATTACTACATACACAAGCCGAGAAATCTTCGACAAAATTTCAATATATGGCTATATTGGGGGAAAAAATCAAAGTTATCGTCAAACAGGAAGTACACGAGTTATGGACTTGAAAAGGGGAGACACGGTACAACTCATCATACCAAAGCTTCAGACCAAATATCAAATCATTACTACATACACAAGCCAAGAAATCCTTGACGAAAAATTTCAATATATGGCTATAATGGGAATATACAGCTGCGCCAAGAGCGCATGATACGCCCATCCCCACTTTAAAGCAAACCGATTAAATGATTCTTGAAATTTTTAAACTCCACATGATCAGACTTGACAATATAGACAAGCCAAGTTTCATGAAAAGTTATCAAAGCATTCTCTATTTAAGATATGACTTGTGGACCGAAATAGCAATTTCAAGCTTTTTTGAAATAATCAAAGTCCCATAACTCTAGAATGAAAAATCCCTAAACAAAATAAAATTATACGGAGCTTTCTTCCATCATACCCAACAATCCTGCAAAGTTTCAAGAAAAATTATCAAAGTGTTCTCTAGTTAGAGTACAACATGTGGACGGAAATTGCAATTTCATGTTTTTTTAAATAATGAAAATCCCATAACTCTGGAAAAAATATTCACCAACAAAATAAAACTAGATGTTGTCGGAAACAACAGCTATCCCCGCACTCCCTGTTTGACACAGAAAACAGTTGTTATACACCCTTGGCATATTTTTTTCATTATTTTTTAAATCTACCTAATGATAGTCATTATTGTTACTAAAAGAATTCTAGGATATATGGTTGCTAGGTAGAATTCCAAAAAATAAGTGGTCTTTGAGACTTTCAGGAAATTTACCAAAATTGGAATCAAATATTTTTGAAATCCAATTTATGAAAATGTTCGTCCTAAACAACACAAACATTTTAAGTATGGTTGCTAGGTAGAATTCCAAAAATAAGTGGTCTTTGAGACTTTCAGGAAATTTACCAAAATTGGAATCAAATATTTATGAAAATGTTCTCCCTAAACTACACAAACATTTTAAGCATGGTTGCTAGGAAGAATTCAAAAAAATAAGTGGTCTTTGAGACTTTCAGGAAATTTACCAAAACTGGAATCAAATATTTTTGAAATCCAATTCATGAAAATGTTCTTCCTAAACTACACAAACAGTTTAAGTATGGTTGCTAGGTAGAATTCCAAAAAATAAGTGCTCTTTGAGACTTTCAGGAAATTTACCAAAATTGGAATCAAATATTTTTGAAATTGTTCGTCCTAAACTACACAAACATTTTAAGTACGGTTGCTAGGTAGAATTCCAAAAAATAAGTGGTCTTTGAGACTTTCAGGAAATTTACCAAAATTGGAACCGCCTTTCAGAATCCTAAGTTACCAGAATTTTGGTTTTTACCAAACACTTGTCAGAATATAAGATAATATGCCAAATTAAAAAAAAAATATTTGTCTTTGACATTTTCAGGAAATTTACCAAAGTAGGAACCGGAACCAAAATTCCAAAAGCTTATTGCAAAACTATAGACTATATGCAACAAATCTGCATAAAGATTTGATCCCTAAATCCCAAATTGAAGAGGAGTTTGCATCACATGCCACATGTGTCTAATCCACATCTTTGGGTCTTTGTTAAAATTGACATCATGGGGCCTCTTGTTTGCACGAAAACCAATATCAAAAATCCTAAAGCTTATTGCGCATCTACAGACTATATGCAACAATTCTAAAACAAAATTAAATCCCTAAATCCATAAATGTAGGGGGAGTTTGTGTCACATGCCACATGTGTAAAAATTGACATCATGGGGCCTCTTGTTTGCACCAAGACCAATATCGAAAATCCAAAAGCTTATTGCGCATCTGCAGACTATATGCAACAATTCTACAACAAAATTAAATCCAAAAATGTAGGAGGAGTTTGAGTCACAAGAAAAGTGTGATGGACGGACGGACGGAGGGTATAACATTATCCCCGAACTTTTTTCGAAAGTGCGGGGATAATGATAGGGAGCTTTCTTCCATCATACCCAACAATTCTGCAAAGTTTCAAGAAAAAATATCAAAACAATCTCTAGTTAAAGTACGACACGTGGACCAAAATTGCAATTTCATGCTTTTTGTTAAATAATCAAAGTCCAATAACCAAGATAACTTTAGAACGAAAAATCTATCAACAATATAAAAAGATAGGGAGCATTCTTCCTTCATATTCAACAACCTTGCAAAGTTTCAAGAAAAATTATGAAAGCGTTCTCTAGTTAGAGTACGACATGTGGACGGAAATTGCAATTTCATGCATTTTTGAAATAATCAAAGTCCCATAACTCTGGAACGAAAAATCCATCAACAAAATAAAACAATAGGGAGCATTCTTCCTTCATACCCAACAATTCTGCAAAGTCTCAAGAAAAATGATCAAAGCCTTCTCTAGTTAGAGTACGACGTGTGGAAGGACAGACGGATGGACACCGGTATACCATAATACGTCCCGTCAAAGACGGGCATATGAAAAATCAAAGTTATCGTCAAGCAGGAAGAAGAGGAGTTACGGACTTAAACAGGGGAGACACGATACAACTCATCATATCAAAGCTTCAAACCAAATATCAATCATTACTACATACACAAGCCAAGAAATCCTTGACGAACAAGAGCTGTCGCCGAATAGCAGCCAGTTATACCCCCGCACATTGAACCCTGAATCAATATGGCAATGTATGTGTGGACACAATACAAGCGTTGACACAGTACAAGTGGGACACAATACAAGCATTGGCATAGTTGCAGTGATAAATAGTTACCAACAAACAGGAAGTAGATGAGTTATGGACTTGAAAAGGGGAGTCACAATAAAACTAATCATACTAAAGCTTCAGACCAAACATCAAATCATTACTACATACAAAAGCCGAGATATCCTTGACAGAAACTTTCAATATATGGCTTGAATGGGAAAGAAATCAAGAAGTAGATGAGTTAACTGACTCCAAAAGGGGAGACACATTACAACTCATAATACTTAAGCTTCAGACTAAATTTCAAATCATTACTACATACACAAATTTCAATATATGGCTGTAATGGGAAAAATCAAAGTTATCATCAAACAGGAAATAAAAGAGTTATGGACTTGAAATGGGGAGACACCTTACAACTCATCATACTAAAGCTTCAGAACAAATATCAAATCATTACTACATACAAGAGCGGAGAAATTCTTGACGAAAAATTTCAATATATAGCTATAATGGGAAAAAATCAAAGTTATCGTTTAACAGGAAGTAGATGAGTTAGAGACTTGAAATGACGAGACACTATACAACTTATCATACTAAAGCTTCAGACCAAATATCAAAATATTACTACATACACAAGCTGAGAAATCCTTGACGAAAGATGTTCTGGACAGACGGACGGACAGACAGACGGACAAGGGTAAAACAGTATACCCCCTCTCCTATGGAGCTGGGGTATAAAAAAATTTCAATATATGGCTACAATGGGAAAAAAATCAGTTATCGTCAAAGAAGTAGATGAGTTACGAACTTGAAAAGGGGAGACACGGTTCAACTCATCATATAAAAGCTTCAGACCAAATATCAAATCATTACTACATACACAAGCTGAGAAATCCTCGACGAAAATTTTCGGACGTATGTACGGACGGACGTATGGGCAAGGGTAAAACTTAAAGCCCTTGTCGCCTAACGGCGGGGGCATAAAAATTAACCTTGCAATGGATCCTTAGTCTTAGATTAAACCTCTTGAATGTTAACCTTAGAAGTAAACATGTCTTTTATAACAAGATTGGATCATTCTTTACCTTGTATTTCTTATGTTTATTGTACACGAGATATTTACCATTCACCTGGAATGTCCCTAGTCTTTATTACATCCTACATCTTGATATGAATGGGTGTCTTATTAAGCAGGAAATGCTTTTTCTACGGATGCATGGTTTTTATTAGGTCCAGGTTGTTCATCTTGGTATTTGTGTGCATCTTCAATTTTATTGTTATGTCTTTGTTTCTTTGTTTTTCCAATGTTGCAATTATCCTTGGATATTCGTTTTCAGTCTGTATGGTTTGATTCTCACATACTTAAATCAATCTATCTGTTCATGCTGTTTTATATATGCAAGAATGAAAACAGGACAAAAAACAACCATAAAGTAATTATGTACTTTAAGTGTACTTTTTTTCGTGGGTACTTATTTCGCAAATTTCCATCTGCATTCAAGTTTGCGGGTATTTAATTTTGTGATATCATTAGACTTATGCTTTATATTACTAATTATGCATATTTATACCTATTCGCATGTATTTATTTTCGCAGAAAAGTATTGACCGCAAAATTCGTGAAAATAAGTACAGTGCGAAAATAAGTACAATTACAGTATTGCCTTTGTGACTATGATGAGAAGTGATTATGTTTCTTACATTTAACAAGTTTAATCAGATCAATACAGTATTGCCTTTGTGACTATGATGGGAAGTCATTTAACAAGTTTAATCAGATCATTACAGTATTGCCTTTGTGACTATGATGGGAAGTGATTATGTTTCTTACATTTAACAAGTTTAATCAGATCATTACAGTATTGCCTTTGTGACTGATGGGAAGTGATTATGTTTCTTACATTTAACAAGTTTAATCAGATTATTCTAATCAAACAGAGCAAGGAGATTTTTAGGTGACAACACTAACTATAGCCAGCGTTAGTTAATTTTAGAATGGACTGCAAAATTTTTTGTAATTTGGTGATCCTTTGGCATGTTTGGGCTGAAAACTTTGGAAAATCTCACAAAGCTATATGTTTGAAGCAAATTTTCTGAATTCTCTTGTTGTCCTTTCCGTCTGATGAAATCAAGTGTCAAAACTTATTTTATGGCATTTTGTGAAAGTGATAAACACCAGACAAATTTGCTCTCACAGTTTAATAATTTATTCTTTAACAGCATACTTCCTCATGGGATACAATCGCTCTTTACGCTGTTGTTTAGCTGTCTTCATGGAGAGTTCATATTTTGTGAGAGCACGTCTCATGGCCCTGGTTTTCTTTGGTCGCAAGTCCTTAGGCTTGTGACGTTTTCCTTTGTAAAACTTCCTCAAGTTTTCTTTCTGTGTTTGGTGCATTACTGTCAGAACACGAGCAATGGCTTTGCGCACTACACGACTAAAAAGAAAGAAAAAATATTATCATTAACATGCGTGATTAAATCTACAGATATAAAATGGCATCATAAATTGATACAAAGCACACAATATGAAATTTACATTTTCTTTTATTGCAAAGTAACAAAAAAATTTCAACAGTAATCTACTAAACTTTGGGTGCTCCAAAAGCTACTTATGTAAGTGAGAACCGAACCGTCAATCCAAAAGCGAACAATCCAAGGACAATGGCAACACCAGAAACAAAAAAGGGGGAAAAAACAGAGACACAACATGGGTACGGCACAGAAAAGAAAAATGAAGACACACACACACAAAGATGAACAACACAGACCCAATAAAAAACCATGGGTGAGATCAGGTGCACGGGTAGAGTTAGCATCTCCTGCTTCTTATAAGACACCCGCCGTGTTGAACATGTCAAATCCGGTAGTAAAGTCAAATCCGGTAGAGGAAACAACAATTCAGCTTTAAAGGGAAAGATCTGTTGTCATGTGGGAAACAGATATCCCATAGCGGTCCACAAGATGGTGATGTCGATCGTAAAACTTCTGGAGGGATGACTTCAAGTTTTGGGTAACATACCCTTGTTGAAGTAGCCTATTTGTGAGCAACCAGGCTCTATCAAGGAAGTCACTGTAACTTGGGTTTCAATATTTCAGTGCATTCCACTAAGTGCTAAACAGCAATAAAAAAAATGTTTCCATGGAGACTGTGATCACTCATCTCAAGACTGGTAAATGGATGAATATGTATTAGACCATAGCAGTAATCATATGTTATACTGTGGAAGTACTTTTATTCGTGGACATCAATTTTCGTGGTTTTCACAATTATCACTATTTCGTGGGTACTTAAATTATGGTTTTGAATTCAAAGCATTAAAACGGTTATGGAAAAAATGCACTTCATTGGGAACTTAATTTCGTGGTTTAAGCAAACCACGAAATCCACGAAAATTGGAACCCCATGAACAATAGTACTTTCACAGTAACTTATTAGCTCCACCAAGTTTTTTTTTTTTTCTAATTCTGACATCTCTTCAGAAAAATTTGGACAAGAGTTCATCTAATACTGTCAGTCTCCACGAAACGTTGGAACGACTGACGAAATAATCATTTTGGCTGAAGGACCGGTAAAAAAGTGTTGGTCCGAATGTCCAACAATCCAAAGGTTGCAGACTGCAAAAATGACGATCATCTTGTAGATTTGAAACTTTATTTTGTTAGTGATAACATTTCCTGTCAAGAATCTTGCGTCAAATTGATATAAATTATGGTATATTTGACTACCTCCTCATATAAACAAGTGTAGACACAGAAATGTCTCGCCTGTATATGCATATCTTTAACAAAATAATTAGTCATGGCTACATGACAGGTTCCATACTGGCATGTGCACACCTATATGTGAAAGTAAAAATGTGACATCATATTTTTACTTTGTGTTTAAATCATTCGTTCTCTAAAATGTTAAATAAGAAAATTATATCCAAGTAAACAATGAAAATTGATAAATTTTTCTATTTTATGGTGCAAATTTTAACAAAATCGGATAAGAAATGGCTTCATAATCATTTTTTGAAAAAATGTGGTTTTATATAGAATATATAGTGAATATAGGGCTACGCGGAGCGCAGCATGATACGACCGCAGCATGTCGACCACTGAAATTTGAACAAGTGTAATATAAAGTGAATGTGGACACAGTAACAATATAGACACAATAAGGAGACTGAAACAGTAATTAGGCTAAATAAAAAAATAGGTGTGGTTCTGGTCACCCCTCTGAAAAAAATAGGGTTGGTAGGTCGGGATTTTTTTTAATTTGATTTTTAAAATTTTTTTTAACATGTTTAATAATATATAAAACTTCACATGTACATGAATTGCAACTTTCCATGAAAAACCATGTATTATCACCACATTTTTAACCTAGGAAGTATTTAGGGGTTGGGGTGTGGATACTTCGGGATTTGTCCAAGTTCCCTTAAGATCGATTGTTTGTCTCGGTTCAAGCAAAAAGATCGTTGTGAACACTTTGGGACTTGGTAAATATGTTAATAATTGAAAATTCTTAACAGTTATAAAGAGAAAGTCTATTTCTACCAAAATTTCTATTTTCATATCGTCATCTCGAAAAAATTTTCATCAGCCGCCATAACTTTGAGATGTCAACAAACCATGTGATCAGTAAAGTGTTGATATATGTGCTATATATGTGCTATTTATGTCACATTGACTCTTGGCAACATTTAACTCGCTAGTGGTGTAAAAAAGAGGTTAAAGTGCCCTTTTATTTATCCCATAGCAGTTTATAGGGCTTTGAAGCCTTTGAAAAA
>MJUU01045042.1:149417-163736 GCA_002080025.1 Modiolus philippinarum
AACAGGTAAAATAAACCCGGATATGATAGTCTGCACCGAACTCGTTCCCAATTTATGATTGCAGTAGAACTTCCTGACGGGAAAAAACTTCAATTTTTGTAACTCGAATAATTCAATCCCTCTCCATTTCCGATTCTCTCCTTCTACAAGGTAGCGATCGTAGTGAGTGGAATATAAAGACTGGATTATACGGGTTATAATTTTCGTCGCGTTTGAACTCTTTCTTCATCAAAAACTTCATAAAAAAACTGCCGATAAGGTTTATAAATATTCCACTAGTTGATAAATTATGAAAATACCGATTTATGGTTTCAAATAACTACGATCTTGCTGCCGATCTCTACTAAGACTTTGTCAGTCAAAAGTGGCCAAAAAACTAGGGTTGGTCGTTTCTTGTTATTTTATTTTTTTTCATTTTTGGGTGAAAAAAAGTCTAGGGTTGGCAGGAAAAACTAGCGTCAGTCGGGTGACCGGAACCACACCTGTTTTTTTATTTGGCCTTAGCTGGACACAAACTAGAAATTAGGCCTTTTGATTCCTGAAAGCTCACAATCTGTAAGTGATATGCCAAATCTGTTGATGTACTACTGCAGCTTACATCAAGAGTAATCCAAAGAAAAAAATCCGATCAGAAATAAAGATTTTACATATTTGTGAAAATTGCAATTTTGACCCCTTTGACCCCTTACAATTCGGAAACTGTCAGAGATAGGAAAAATCTGTTGGCATACTACTAAAATCTCATGACAAGAGGAATATAAAGAAAAAAATCCCATGGAAATCTGATGAAAAATAAAAATTTTACGTAATCTCCACATTTGTAATTTTGGACCCTTTTGGCCCCTAATAGCCCCAAAAGGAAACATGTTATCAAATATCTAATAGTTAATCACCATATTAATTTTTCACAAGGAATCCATTGAAAAAAATAGTAATGGCGCATTACATGATACCACGCCATGTTTCACAAAATTTCTAAGTTAAAAGGGGCATAACTCCAGAACTATGTGTACTGCTGAACCCAAAATCGAACTTGACATGAGTTTTGTGGTAAACAACTCACATACAAAGTTTGAAGACCTTGCATTATTTCGTTCACAAGTTATCAGTCGGAAACCCTAAAATTTGCAAAATTTCAAAGTTTCAAGGGTAATAACTCCAGAACCCCATGGACCTCTGAACTCAAAATCAAACTTGACCTGAGTGTTGTAGTAAACAACTTACATACAAAGTTTGAAGACCTTGCGTTATTTCCTTCACAAGTTATCAGTCAGAAACCCTAAAATCCGCAAAATTTCAAAGTTTCAAGGGGCATAACTCCAGAACCCTTTGGACCTCTGAACCCAAAATTGAACTTGACCTGAGTGTTGTAGTAAACAATTTACATAAACAACTTGCATACCAAGTTTGAAGACCTTGTTATGTTGTTCACAAGTTATCAGTCGGAAACCTTCGGGGGACGGACCGACGGACGGACAGACAGACGGACGGATGGACACACGACTGAGGGTATCACATAATACCACGCCACTTCGTATGGCAGGGTATTAAAAACTGCATCAAAATCAGACTAGAAATAGAAAATAAAATTTTTAGCGATTTGCCCCTTTTAACTCATAAATGGTACATGCAACATGAAATCTGTTGACATACTACTGATTGGAAATTTTCTCAGGAGCACACTGAAAGAAACCCTATCAAAATTTGATGAATAATAAAAATTCTACAGCCAATTATGTGAATACACCCAATTTTTCCCTTTTTTTAATTACGGGAGGGGCCACAAAATCCAAAACCCCTCAAAGCCTTCCTTTTTTGCCAGGGAACATTGTGTTAAAATTTCATAAAGATTGATCTACTGGAACTTAAGTTATTGACAAAAAACAAAAGTGTCTACAGACAACAATGACAACAATGACGACAGCACCATACCATTATATGACCTCAAATTTTTTGCGGTCGTATAAAATGACCATGAAATTGAGGTCAAGGTTACATGACAGGTGTTAGACTGGTATGCACCCACCTAGATGTAGCAATATACCAAATATTATGAATCTAGGTGTTCTAGTTACAGAGAAATACGTATTCAAGTAGAAAAGTGATCAAAGTCGATGAACCATAAAATTGAGGTCAAGGCTACATGACAGGTGTCAGACTGGCACGCACCCGCCTAGATGTACCAATAGACAAAATATAGTATGCCTATACAGTCAGGGGAACCACTAAAACAAGTGATCATTCAGTCACCTTTAGCAGTGACTAAATCCTGACAAATAATGGAAAGTAAGGGTTGCCTCTCTTGATTTTCCCTTTTAATCACCTATACAAGTGATAAGGTAAGCACTTGCAGCAATGATTTGGGTTTTCTAGTGGCTTGACAAAGAGTTTTCATGTTTTAAAGATAGACATTGATTTGATAGTATCTTTGGTAATTTTGTTTTCCATAAATGAAGCTGGATGACTACAGGAACTAATTTACTGGTTATCACTTTTATAAGTGATTTCATCAATTTTTATCTAAATAATCACTTATATAAGTTATCATACAGCTAAACACCAGGTTTTTTCGGGCCCCAAGAACAGTTGTTTTTTGTCCGAGAACAGTACTTTTTTCTTGATTTAACTTAAAGCTGAGACATCCTAGTTTCCAAAATAATTATCATGAGTATCAGGAAAATTCATTTTCACATGGAAAACTGACTTTCAAAATGACCTAAAAAATGCCAAATTTTGTCAAAAATCTTAATTTTTCTCAATCATGTCAATATCTTGTCAAATGGCATACTAATTTTGCATATTTCATAGCTTACATGTACTTGACTATAATAAGAAATAGTTTACATGAGTTTTCAAAGCAAGGCATTGCATCAGTTTGCCATTTTATGGTTGTTTAGAATTTTCATAAGAAAAGCTCTAAAATCACTTATATAAGTGATTACCAGGTCACTTGTTTCTGTGATTCCCCTGACTGCTATACATTACAGCGCCTCAGAAATTGACTTGAATGTAAAACTATGTCGCGAACTTTACAAATTCACTGAACTGTGCAAATGATTGACTGAATATTGTTTAATGTCTACTGAGCAATACTTCAGCTATATCAAGACGAGAACAATTTTGTTATTAAATAATCACTTTAGGGTATGGAAAGGGTCATGGGACTGGAAATTCTGACTGCCACTGCAAAAGTCAGGTGAAATCGAAAGAGGCGGAAATTTAGCCTTGTAGCCCACTGTATAATAAAGAGCTGCTACAAGGGTTCTTTAACGTGCAGGAAGCATGGCATTTCTTCCAACACATGGACCTGAGTTTACATCCCATCCGAAAGATGGGTTGTGTATTTATTCATCCTGCACAACCACGGACATCCAGTTTTGGAGGGTTGTACCCCGCAGCCTGGAATACTTGGTCCTATTTCTATTTCCCGGGGTTCCCTCGGGGTCAGCTCCGTTTAGGAGGGGTCATACCCTGCAAGCCGGAGATACTAGGTCCTATTTCTATACCCCAGGGTTCCCTCGGGGGTCCGTGCAAACGAGGTCGAGGTCAAATGACAAGTGGCAGACTGGCATGCACCCACTACACTTAATATAATGGATCTATGTATTACAAATCAAGAGAAATCAACTTAAATGTGAAATTATGTCACAATTTTCATGAAGTCACTGACCCATGAAGACATAGGTAATACCTATGTCTCGCTTTCAGTGACGAAAAGGAGAGACAAAAAACATTCCAAACAGGAAGTGATAAGTATTAATAAACTGACATCGGAAAGAAATCTCTGATAATATGTGTGTACACTTTTGGTCTGTTCACCTCTTAGTCATGTTAGTTGGTCCGATAAGCCGTAAGAGACCAAATGTCCACCAAATTTCAAATGTATTTCGTGAAGACTGTACTTTTACCATGGCATCTAGTTAATGAAGTTACGAATGCAACATCTTATATCACCATTGACAAACATATTTTTTTTTAAATTTGGGCCCCTTCCAACATAAGGCCTCTATCTTGCAGCCCCTCTTCAAAACTTGGGGGATGACATGCTTCCACACAAGTTTAACCCAAAGTGTGATTATTTAGTACCGATATTCGTGTGTGGGGTAAACATTTTTACCCCCCCCTCCTTTTTCAAATTCCCTGAAACCCCAAAAACACAAGTGTGGACCCTATTTGATGTCTCGCATGCCCTACTTGGTCGCAAAATTGATGTGAAAACTCAAAACTGACTAAATCAGAAAACTTAACATGTTCCCTAGACTGTGAAATTAGGATAACTGAAAAAAGCAATATAGCAGACTGTCATGTATCACCTAAAACCAAAATTCCAAATATTACTGACCTACCACTTATAGATACTGAAAAACCAAACATGTTCACTAGACCATGAAAATGAGGTCAAAGGCTTAGGCCAAATAGCAGGCTAGCTGTCATGTTCTATCTAAGACAAACCCACATACCAAATATTATTGACCTTGCATTAATAGATCCTGGGAAACTTAACACGATCACTGGACCATAAAATTGAGGTCAGCGACAAAATCCATATAGCATACAGTCATATACTACTCAAAACAAACCTATATACCAAATATCATTGACCTACTACTTATAGTTAGTGAGAAAATGACCTATTCACAAAAACTTGCTCACTAGACCATGAAATTGAGGTCAAGGACAAAAGCCATTTGACAGACTGTCATGTACTACCTAAGACCATCCTACATACCACATATCATTGACCTACCACTTATAATTACCGAGAAACTAAACTAAGCACAAAAACTTGACATGTTCATTGGACCATGAAATTGAAGTCACAGACAAAAGCCATATAGCATTTTTATAGCAGACTGTCATGTACTACTAAGGCCAACTTATATACCAAATCACAAAAACTTAACATGAAAGTTTACGTCACTGTTGCCGCCATACTTTGTACAAATGTCTCCCTTTCGGTTCCTTTCATCGCAGGCGAGACAAATACCCTAGCTATAATATCAACATCAATGTTGTATCAGTCCTATCGATCCATATTTTGAACAATTCAACATTGTTAATCTGATAGGTACATTCATCATTTACAACTATTGTGTCGCCTTGACTTGCGCTAAAATTTCACTTTGGGTGTACAAATATTTTTTCTCAACAAGAATTGTAACTTTGAAGACAAAAAGATGAGGGTGTCTAATACAGTCCCACAGCCCACAGAGTAGCACTTACCATGAAGAAAGCAAACTTGGGAAATCACAAAACAACAGTAGTTTTGAGCAACATTTGTAAAGCTCTTGCCTTTTAGCATTTCTTCAATTTTTGGAAGGCCTCAAAATGCATTATTTGCATAGACCATTAATCACATACAATAATCATAAATACTTTGAAATTTCTATTTTAACATGGCTCTTATTAATGGTCAACCAGTATAATACTCAATAACCATATATACTTAACAAATGAGCAAAAAAGAGTAATGAAGGGTTACGCAGCAGGGTTAGAAATTAACTTTTTTCCTCCAGGGGCCAGCTGGGCCCCTAACTTTAAATTTCTAGGGGCCCAGCCCAAATTTTAGGGGCCCAGATTTGAACGTAAAATGCTGATGTTTCAATATGATGTATATTCTTTTCAATTGGTTTGTTGTGATTTTTGTGTGAGTATAACTATTGTTAATGGAAATATAATGAAGATACTCCAGTGGTTTGTGATACATGGGAATGAAAATAAATACAAAGCATTTACTAGTACTAAAATAACATCCAACCCTGTCTATAAGATGAAGCTATTTAAAAGTGTATTTTAACTCTTTAAAAAAAGAAGTTGGATTCTCAGACTGCTGGCAGTGAAACATCCGACGAACAATATTTATTCAGTTTTTTACAAACAATAAATAACCATACTGATGATGATACACGAATAATATAAAAAGTCAACTAACTCCCTTTTATCGTCTTGGGATTTACGTTTTTTGGGTTCCTTAACCCCACTGATAAAGTTCGACATTTTGAACCAAAACAAAATAAATGTTATAATTTCGGAAGCTTAACGGAACGGCGTCTGCATTTTTTCCGGTATTTTGAATAAAAATAAAAATCAATCGGGAAATCAATTCATTGTCGGTGGTATCAAGGATCTACTAATATTGTGTTAACACAATATTTTTTTCACACATTTTACGCAATATATGTTAAATTTTTTGACGGAATATCAAAATGTCGTCAATTCATAACACTTCTTGTACATTGGTTTTCAGACATATCATGAAAATACATTCGTAACTTTTTGTCCATTACCAAGTACTACTGTAGGTGTAGGAAGATGACCGAGTAGTTATGAACTATGCACCAAACGGGTTGGGAGTCACCGCGATGTTTACCAATCGTAATTACGTTTAGAGCGAGAGAACCCGGCACTGTATTCTTTAGAAATAACCGTTATCACACGTTTACCCAACTGTTTCAAAATTGTCTAGTCGCCAAATGGGCGAGCAAGACTAGGAAAAACGTTCGCCCAGCCGGAAATCTAGGGGCCACGGGCGACTGGGCGACCGCTAATTTCTTTCCCTGCGCAGAGCGCAGCATGATACGACCACAGCATGTCAACCACTGAAATTTGAACAAGAGTAATTTAAAGTGTTGGTGGACAAAGTAAAGACCTTGACAGAGTAATTAGATAAAGAGCTTGATATAGTAATAAGCTGGACACAAACTTTAGGGAAAATGAAAATAAGCGCCAATCTATTATTTTTGCCATTATAAGATTAAGACTTTGATAGCCACCCATTTTGTTATTACTGTGTTAGCGCTAAAGGTCGCACACTCGCCAGGGGCGAATGATTGTTCCATGTGGCGATTAAAAAACTCGGTCTAATCGAAAACTTCCTTCCAAAAAACGTTCTTATGACGAGATCAGAAGATGAAAATAAAACTTAAATTGAAACCAATGACGGGTTTTTCGGCATCCATTTTCCGGAATAGATAACGTTGAAGTAGTACAGTTCCGGTTTTTTCATGTCCGTTTCCATCGTTCTTTCTTTTTATTATCGTACTTTTGTTTACCTGATTCATGGCGGACATGAAACTCAGCGATGACTTCTTGCAAAAATAAAATAATAAAAGTTTTAAACCAGTGAAAATTCAGTCGCGAGTGTGTTAAAAAGGAGAGCATGATTCTTATCATCAAAGTGACTTTGCCACTTCACGAATTGAATCCTAGAGTGAGACCTGCTGGACTCCATTCACTCTGGCTAGCGCAGGTGAACTAAAGAATCAATCCATTAGCTCAATTAACCTTTTTGCTATTGAAATCAGTTTCTACAACTTTAGTAGGCTTCCTCTCACAAGCAATTTGAATGTATGACTAGAATTGACAAAATTGACAGTATCCCCATGATGTTGAGGAAATACTTTGAAATAATTTCATTTTTTGCATTTTTAAAACAAAAATGTCAAATGTTCTTTTTTTTTGTGGCGAATGAAACCTCAGCGTGGCTAATTATAATTTGCACCAATTAGCCACTTTGGCAAAAGGAAATTTTGGCCTACCGCTAACACAGTATTATCCACTTTCTTGTTCTATAACTATTCTTCTGTATGATATTCATGATATTTACACCTGAATTTCTTACAAAATTTTGATATCTTATTAATGAGAACAAGTTACACATAAATTATCAATTTGAAATTTAGTCCTTAAAATTGTAACTTATGTTCTACAGGTAGGGTCTATAAACATGATAAAAGCCTTGCCTATTTTTCTTCCAACAGAATTTAATTCTTTTGTAGAACAGCCACTTACAGAGGGATTTTACCTCACAAGCTGTAGTAGATGTCAATGTTATTCTTTTTCAAGGTTTTCCCAGGGTTTTTTACACAGTTCAAATATTATTTATCAATAAATTGCATCAGTCCTATCGATCCATATTTTAACAATTCAGCATTGTTAAATCTGATAGGTTTATTTCATCATTTACAATTTGACTAAAAGATTACACCTCTGATGATGATCAATCAGATTTCCTCTTATTTAATTCAACCTCTTATTACAATCAAAGAAATCACATGAATTAAGCATGAAAGTTTTAACCTACAAGACAATACTCACATCTTGGACAGCTTTGAAGCAGCACCTCCAGTAACTTTTGCAACTCTGAGGGTAGCCAGTTCCTGCAATTCATTAAACATTTTAAATATATGATGAATATTGAAACAGAAAAGAAAATAAGCAAGACACCCCCACAAAATTGAAAAAAAAAACTAGAGAATGTGTCTATAAGACATGGATGCCCCGCAATAGGCATTATTAGTAGATAAATGAACTTTAGACCAATTTAACCAAAGTCCCTCATGGAACCTTATAAGTGGGGAACTGTGAAGTGCTTATAAAGGGGATTATAATGATGAAACATTATAAGGATATTATGCATAGTTTGTAAAACAGGATAAATGATAGGTCACTGATGCATGCAATGTAGGTCATAAAATGAAATGTACAAGGACACCTAATTGTTGGGGTTTAGGGGAATACTCATAAGGGTGAGCATGAATGTTATGAGGCAATATTATGAAGATATGTAAAATTGCTGAGCAATAGACCGAAACACAAAACTGAAATGAAGTCACTCAAGTCTGAAGCTAATTGTTGATGCTTTATGTAGTACTCATTAAGATGAATATCACAATTCTATAGCATAAAGATATCAAGTATAGTTAATGAAAAAAAGATCTAAAAGCAAAATTAAACCAAAGTCACTCAACCATGAAATGTAGGTCATGGACATATAATTGTTGCTGCTTTGGGTAGTACTCATAAAGGTGAATGCTATGAAGAAATATCATAATGGTTTCATGTATAGTTGATGAGAAATGGACTTAAATGCAAAATTTAACCAAAGTCGCTCAAGTGTGAAATGTAGGTCATGGACACCAAATTATTACTGTTTTGGGTAGTACTCATTAAGGTGAATGCTATGATGCAATATCATAATGGTATCATGTATAGTTGATGAGAAATGGACCTAAACGCAAAATTTAACCAAAGTCACTCAAGTTTGAAATATAGGTCATGAACACCTAATTGTTATTGCTTTGGGTAATACTCATTGAGTTTAATGTTATGATGCAATTTAATAATGGTATCATGTACAGTTGATGAGAAATGGACCTAAACGCAAAATTTAACCAAGGTCACTCAACCATGAAATGTACGTCATGGACACATAATTATTGGTGCATTGGGTAGTACTCATAGAGGTGAATGTTATGATTCAATATCATAAAGATATCACTTCAGGTTACTAAACTACGGACCTACATGCGAAAATTGAAAGCGGGACATACGGACGTACGGAGAAGGGTAAATCTATATGCCCCTTCCACTTTCGTGGCGGGGCATAAATATGTCTTTTCCCTCCTACTTGACATGCAATTATTTTCATGCCTTTCAGCTTAAAAATTAAACATGCATTTTTCAATTTTTCCTTATGACAATAAGCAAAGGTAACATTTCTACTGCCATGTAGTAGATTAAAAGTATATCAGGCAATTCCCTAGCCCTGTAACATATGACTTTGCATTTTCTCTCTAAATATGGTGAATGAAAGGATATGGAGTAAATGCACATGGGACAAAGTCTCTACAAATACATGGTAAAACAGGGCCTAAGAAAATAAATTGTGTGTTTAGGGTAACATGGTTTTCAAAGTTAGGTAGGGTAGGTAGGAAAAATTTGTTTTTAATATTTTTTTTTACATTGTAGTAATGGAGGAACATTTCTGATTTTAACAGTGCTTGTTGTAAAATAGGCAAAAAAAAGTTAGGGTAGGCATAAAATTTTAGGTAGGGTCGGGTTACCCTAACTCACAACTTTTTTTTCTAGGCCCAAGCAAAGGAACAACGCTTTTATTGTTGTTTTTCATCTTGAAGTCCCCATAAGGACTTCAACAATGAGCTTTGCTCATACCTCATAGTAAGTTCAAGACGGCCCCTAGCACGAGTTTGAGCAGAATTCTTTGCTAAGGCCATTGTTTTTTTATTACTTGGTTTACGGATCTGCCGTCCCGATTTTTTCAGATTTGGAAAAAAAAATAAAATTTTGATTTTTCATATTTTTTATTTTCCGTATTCCCGCCGAGCGAAATTTTCGAGTAAAAACTAAAAAAAAATAATAATTAAGGGTATAAAAATGTTGGTAGTTAACGTCTTTTTGCAATGTAAAGACTAAAGCGATCAAAACGATCTTCTGGCAGCGGCAGCATGCACGGGACCGGTATCCAAATTAGCATCCCTCGGTATCAATATTGAGCAATAACAATGATAAACAATAATTGATAATCGCCGACGTCGCAACAAACGCTCCTGATATGTTAGTTCCACAACCGCTAGCTTTATTCATCAGAATATTTACGAGAAATGACAAAATTCAAGCAAAACTCGTGTTACTGTTCAAGGGAAACAGTAAACTTCCGGTTAATCGGTATGTCTGAATACCGCAAATTTCTCATGAACAACACATCGCACCACAAGGAACCAATATTTAACGGAGAATATATTTATGATACAAAAGTGATAAGATGGAATAAAAGCACAAAAATAAATTCTATTTTATAAGATATCAATTACTGTTGAGAAGTGAGATGGATTACTAGTGTAGTAGAGTTGTAGCTTTTTAGAGTTATCTTTCTTTAAATTCTGTGTTTTTAAAATTGACAAATAATTATTATATTTTTGTTAACATTATTTTTATTTTCATACTTTATCTAGTTAAAAAGTATATATTTTCATTAATTAGAATAATTTATAGAAACAATGGTCTTTGAATGCCTATTTTTGTTGGGCTATACGATAACCAAAAGTAGCTATATATAGGAAGTTCTGTAAAGATAAAAAAAAAAGTAGGAAGTTCTGTACTTCCAAGATTGTCCATTTGAAAAATGTTTTATATCTACTACTGTAATGCAAATTGTTTGAAATCTGAATTTTGGAATTTGTTGAATAAAAGTGGTACTTAATTAGTATTTGACAAAGCCCAATGCTAAGCATAAGGGAATACCACATCTGAATCACGCATCAGGCGACCTGGACAAGCCACACTTTGTGTCTGTCTGTCAGTCTATTACTATTGTCATCACTGGCGTAATGTCGTCTTCTGCCTAGCTTGTATGAATAAAAGAAAATTAGGGGATGGGACGACAGTCCTGAGTCATGTCTGAACAAAACATATATATGGACTAATAGGGATAAAATTCAAATTTCAGTTAACTCACTCGTAACATACATAGGGAAAATTGTAAATCAAAATTAAGAACAATTTTTCAGATAAAACTTATCTTGATATTTGATAAAGCAGCACTTTAAATAACATTCTTATTATAATCGATTATTAATCCATTCTGGATATACAATTTTTGGCTCTTGCTTCGGTATTCATTTTGAAATTTATCTATGGCTGTCCGATTATTTCCAATGATCGACTAATAATTTTTTTCTGATTGTTCAACACTGATAATACAAAAAAAAAAAACCAAAATATCTTTCTGAAGAGTTTCACCGCAACAGTCAATTAGGATCATATAACAGCAGTGACTGGAAAGATCCTGATATTCATTTTCTTATATATCTAGATTAGTGTGGACATTCCAATAGCACTTTCACCCATGAAAGTGAAACAATTTAAATAGGGACAATTATCTGACTTACAACAACAACAACAACAATCTTTATTGTACAACCACATCATACAAAGGGTTTGACAAAATATATATGTAATACAGAATTAGAATAATACATTAAACAGTACATGTCTACTATAATAGTTCATCTTTTAAAAAGACATTCATAAATAAATCGAGCAATATGTTTTAATATTAAAGGATCCTCATTTTTCATAAAGTATATGTATTTGCCCAATTCACTTTTGTTCTCAAAAGTACCTGTAATATTTTGTTTTATTTTTGCAAACATTTCAGATCTTTTAGAATCATATTTGGTACAGCTAATGAGGAAGTGGGGTTCATCATTCAACACATTACACTTGGAACATGTTCTTTCAGGCCTAGGGATAGGATTAGGTTTATTATATTGGCCTGTTTCTATTCTTAAAGAATGAGATTAGTGCTTAAAAGAATACATATAGTAACCCTTTTTCATACATATAGTATGGGTATTTCAAATTGAGCTTATATTCTAAAATAAATTTTCAACAAAATTTTCACTAGGTCTGATGAAGATCTGGATTTTTTTTTTTTTACCACCACCCATCCAACATTTTTCATGAAAAAATCCGTAAACCAAGTAATAAAAAAACACTGGCCTAATTGTCGAGCAATGCTACATCCATGTCTTCATTGGTCATGGGTGCGGGATTGTCAACAAACATTAATGAAACTGGCAAAGTGCTCTTACAATCACTGTCATGACTGTCATCCTTTGTTTATATTGTATTTTTTTCTTAATTTTTTTTTTTATTGACAAATGCCTAGCAGAGTTCTTGAAAAGATTTTGATCTTGTCCGACATTCAGACTGACAAGTCGGAAAGTTTTATCTGTCCAAACACAGGGTACTAATTAAGCGCTCTCTCGCTTGCCCATCTCAAGTAAAATCTGTGCAGGGCAAGATAAATTTGATGCTGACTTGTCCGTTTGTCAAGTTGAAATATGATTTTTGTTCACCTCTGAATGTGAGAGGGCAAGGTAATTTTAGGAAGGGCAAGTAATATTTATTTGTGACTTGTGCGATGGGCAAGTTGTCAATTCATTTTTAAATCAACCCCTGCAAACATATTTTTGTGACCAAATAAAACAGTCAGGGGACAGACTGGTACAAGTCTGCAGAGTTTTAGACTTGTTTCAGTCTTATAATTTTCTTAGTTTTGTATGCATAGACCTGTTGAAGTCTAAAATTTTTAGACCTGATGAAATCTAATGCTTATTTCCTGTTGCACAGGTGTTCCAAATTTTATGGATAATTAGACTTGCATAAGTCTAAAATTTGCTAAATTGACCATTTTAATGAGCCAAGCGTCAGTATTTAGAGGTGGGGCGTCCAGACCTAATTGGAATTACATGGAAGTTTAATTTTCTATTTTTATCAGAAAAGTATTGGTTACTGGGACAAAATTAGGACAGCAGGTGTACAATCAATTTAAGATTGTTATCAAATATAACAAAGTTAGGCCATAATAAAAAATATGTTTGTTGGGCGTTAGCCGCCCGACCCTAAAAAATGCCTGCGACCGGAAAATTTTTTGGGGTTCATGGCATTTCTTTTTTTGGGGGGGGGGGTTTGTGTTTGTACCCAATGCAAACGCATCCGATTGGTCCAAAGCTCCGGAAACGGTCATATTTGTCGGACATGACCGAAAGAAATTTGTTCGGTTCAGTTTGAAAAATCAGTCCTCTGTTGTAAAAAGATCGGTATATTTTTCACTGAACTCATGGTATCAGTCATGATTACATAATCTCATTATGGAATCAGTTCCTGGATTAAATTAAGGAACTAACTACCACTGAAGTTTAGTTGACACGAATCGATATCGACCACGTGCGTTCACCTGTAGCTTAAACCTCATCCGAATCTTTTCAGCATCAAACGGGATAAATCAACAAGCGGTTGGAGAACATTTTGAATTTTAAAAAAGGAATCTGTTTGAATAAGTATAGATGACGACCAATTCATGCTACGAAAATGAACTATTCTATTATTACCGCGTTATTATCAATACTGCGCATGCGTGGCTTTTACCGCAAAAGTGAAAGTGGATTTCCCTTTTCATCATGTTGACAAACTGGGCGAGATATAAGTAACAATTTTCACTGTCTAGCATCCACTCCGACTCCGAATGTTTGGATTCTACTTCCAGTTTAAAGTTCTTTATTGTAAACATGATCAAGTCCCTGTTGATGTGTCACTGACTTAGCAGTGGACTTAAATAAATGAAGGAAAATAAGTGTTTTACAATGCTGATGCATACCTTTAAGTATTTATATAAGATAATTGTTTCATTCATATCATACAGTTTGTAAATTTGAGCTTGAATCGGAGTCAGCGTGTGAGGTCTTGGTAAACAGTGAATAATTTACCAAATTAATCCTCTTTATTCATGTATTACTGACAAAAAGCACCCAAAATCAAAGATTGATATCTCCTAACTTGAACAGAAATGTCATTTTTAAAAAGTTTAGTTGATACAACTGTTCAAAACTGGATTTTTCTCGACCCCTATCACTCTTTAAGTGTACGGTGTGGATGTTGGTAAGTTTACGGTTTGGATTGTAAATTTGACCAAACTGATTAATTTATACAACTGTAAAGAAATATCAATAATTA
>MJUU01045042.1:164397-191877 GCA_002080025.1 Modiolus philippinarum
GTGATCATGTGCTGGCTGGTTGCTGATCAAATCGATACTATCGCTTTTTTCTGTTACCAAAATAACCTCGAAAACATGAAGGGGGTGTGTACATAAAATTGTTAAAATATGCTGTAACACGGAAGCAACTAGATGTACAAATCTTTTATCGTTAATTCAGTCTTTCACAATATTATTATTATACCTTACATAATAAAGGATCAATTCTATTGATGGAGACATAGTCACATGACATGAAATAATTTTGACAATTTCGGTTTTAATTGTTGCTACTGGTGAAAATTACCCATGAAAATTATAACGTCCATGAAATAACCCTTTTATTCCCCGGTGAATAACCCTAGTAAGTTGCAACATCCATGGAAAAACCCTATTATTCACGGCGAATAATCCCAGAAAATTGCAATGTCTGTTGAATATTCAGTATGATAAAACAGTTACGGCCAATAAAATCGGTGAATATCCGAAATTGTCTACTGCACTGAGGTAATTTTCCTCGGGCTAAAACCCTAGGGAAATAACCTAAGTGCAGTTGACAAATTGGGATATTCACCTCTTCGGAGGACCGTAATAGTATATTATTCAGTCATCGTATGACTCGACTGAAAAATCAAAACCGGACACTGTCGTTTGTCCAAACCGCACACTCTAGAAATTTTCATAAAATCCAAACACGTACACCATTGAATGAGACATTCATATGTTTACTCGAATTTATACATTTGAAAGGTATATTCATTGCTTAAAATTTACAGGCACAAGGCTGAATGCCTAAAGAACTGTAATACCGGGTTTAAGGTATGTCAGATTTCGTTCCGATGGATTTTTATTGGCAAACATCGAATGAATTCAGGGTACAATGAATTTTGCATGGATTTTGTCATCTCACCACAAAAAATGTCCATTTTTAACAATAATGGACCATGTGTTAGTAAAAGATCCTCCCTACTAAAATGTACGCTCATCGCGGTTATAAGAAAAAGAACAGGAAATGTTAAAATTGTCTCGCCTATCGCTCTGATATTTACACCGGAAGTAGAATCCAAACATTCGGAGTCGGAGTGGATGCTAGACAGTGATTTTGTATAGATATTTTATTTAAGAAATAAATAAAAGTAGACGGGACAATTAGGAATCTGTCTATTGCAGGTCAATATTTACTCTTAACATTGCCAAACTAAATTTCACAGCACCTGCAGTTTCAGCATTTGATGTTACGATGGGAACATTAACAAAGACCCCATAGCAGTTACACTTCCATCTAATAAATAATTACTTTAATACATATATAGTATTTCAGTCTGTAGTAGGGGTTAGCCTACAGGATGACTATTTGTAAATCAGACTGCTGAACCCATCGCTGCGGAACCGTAGCTGTAGGTCCTTTTGCTAATTTTATGATATTGGCGGTCCGCCAATATCATAAAATTAGCAAAAGGACCTAGAGCTACGTTTCCACAGCTACTCCAGTCTGTGTCTAAAACTGTTACAAGTGTAAACATTGTTTAATCAAAAGTTTAAGTATGAATATTTTTTGAAAATTAATATTATGTATTATTATGCTTCCTGTAAGAAACTGCATTAATAGTGTCTAATATACTATTTTGGCATAGTATACCTACAGCCATGTACTATGCCTGTCACATGACTTGGAAGGCGGAGCTACAGTATTGTCAATCAAATAGTGATGAAAATCTTACTTGTAGGGATCTACTGTCATAGAAATCAACCTTAATTTGGTAATATTTCTACTAAAATAAAGTTTTTACCCCACTTGTGACCATTCATTTTACTTATCTCTTCATTAAATATCATAAAATAAATGAATTTTTGACATTCGCCATAAAAAGTCATTTTTTCAAATTTCCATGACATTATGCAACTTTTTGAAATATAGGAATTTAAATTGACAGTATCTAAATGAAATGAACATTTATTTATTAACTTTGTAATAAAAAAATAAATGACACAGTCAGCATAATAATGATAATAACATTGTGTTTAGCAATAACTATGCCAAAATAGTGGTCAGGGTTGAATACACATAGTGCACTCCCCTCCGGGTCGTGCACTATGGCCTCAACCCTGACCACTATTTTGGCATAGTTATTGCTAAACACAATGTTATTATCATAGTATATCATAGTTACAGCACGAATTCAGGCTTTGCCTTGTATTTAAGTTAAAGTATGAATATTTTTTTAACATTAATATTATGCAGTATATCATAGTTACAGCGCGAATTCAGGCTTTGCCTTGTATTATACAACTAAGGGTCACTCGCATGTGCAAGTGATAAGATTTGTCAGTTACCTGCTTATATGAGGTTGATGGTTTCCTTCCAATGATCAATTTTCCACCAACTTTAAAACTCAGTGCTACCATATAATTGAGATACTGTTGAGTGTAGCGGTAAAACCTCAATCAATTTTTAAAACTCTATATATATATATAGGTGCAGACATAAATGCAGATTTGGCACAAAAAGATCACTTTTATCCAAATAAGATGTGAAATACTTTAAAGCAAGGTAAAAAACTTCCCTTGTCAGGAAAAAAAAAAAAAAAAATCCCTACCTACCTACCCATCATCAAAAAGGTAGAGTCGGCAAACACCCAACAAACAATTTATTAATGGTGGCCTTATCAATATCAACCAACTGCTTTTGCAGATTGGTATAGCCTTTTGTTTTAAATTACAAGGCACTAGTCATGATTCTTTTTCAATGATATACAATATGAAGGATAATTGAAAATACCCATTAAGCACAGTGTTTTCCTTTTTTGCCAAACGAAAGGTGGTTGTTTTGAAATTGAAGATAGCCGGCTGTCATAGCCGGCTTTGTATATTTGCGGCATTCGCGTGCTGTATTTTGGTAATGTATATAAAAAACTCTAAATTTGATTACTTGATACATATTTAAGTAAATTAAAAGTATTTTTGTTTTGTTGTTATTTAGATTTGACAGTAAAGTTTTAAATCCATTCATATTTTATTTGTTTTTTTTTTTTTTTTTTTTTTAATGAGTATAACACTATCCTGCTTTCTATCCATGACCGCGTTTTGTACATATGGGATATGGAACTCGAATGTGATTCGTTTGTTGCAATAAATCTTTTGAAATCCTGTGGTATCTATTATCATCCCTTTGGTTTCGGACTCGCTGTTTTGATCGTTTTTCTCGTACCATTATGTTGGTCCCCATTTTGATAATTTCTCCAACGGTTCGTTCTCTTTGCTTTGAATAATTTCATCCGGTATCGTTCCTTTTTCGTTCTTTACGAAAGAAAACATCGATTCTGTTCTGTCCTTTTTGTTTTGTTCGGATCCGCCATTTTGTCTAATGAAAACAACGACGGAACTACGTCGGTGCGGAACTGAAAAATATCCGATTTTACCGACCACCTTGACGAAGGCAAAGGTGGTCGGCCTGCAAAAAAACCTGGTCGGCAAAGCCAGCTTAAATGGCGTATGGAAAACACTGAAGCACAAAAAACATAAAAATGGTAATTTCTCTTAGACTTGTACAAGTCTGATCAATTTTAGACTCATTCAAGTCAAAATTGCTCAACAATACCTATAATTCCAGACTTGAAAAGGTCTAAAATAATAAGACTTACTCGAGTCTGTCCCCTGACTGTAAAAATTTTTTAAAAAATCTTTGTGCCAAAACACTGTAGCAAAAAATGATACAACTAGTCAACATGGTCAATGGGAACGTGCTGGCATTTAGACATTCATATTCTTTCAATTTTCGACATTACACATTGTTACACCTCTTAATTCCACATTCAAATTTCATAAATTTTGACATTTGTGGCAATCATTGGCTATGTGTCCATTTCTAGTGTTAAACAACAGTTCCACCTCTCATAAATGTATAAATATATGGCTACTGTTGATTATTTCGATTCTAATAGGACACTCACAGGATTTCGATTATCAGAATTCTCCTAGTATACATGGATGCAATGCCATTTCACACTGTAAATTTGTCTGTGACATTGCAGAAACTGATGTAAAAATATCTATGACATTATCGAACATGTTTGTTGAAAGTAAGTACTGTCATTTGTTTATCACGTTACCCATAAGAAAATATTATTTTTACCACTAAGTTTGGATACAAAGCGATTGAAGGCCGTCATTTAAGAATACTTTTTTTATTTTCTTTATAAGCATACTTTTCAAACTTCCTTTCGTCAAATCGCTGCACACAAGTGCACTCTAAAAAATGTAAAAGATCTAAAGCCCCATATCAACAGTGAAAATGTTAGTGCCTGTCATTATGTGATACTAACTTAATATTTTTGAACCAAATTTATTTATTTTTATTAAAATCACACCCTAGTTGTACAAAGTATAAGAAAATAACCATTTTGGGGAGGTTACTTTTAATAAGAAAATAACCATTTTGGGGAGGTTACTTTTAATAATCAATTGAAAATTCAATAATCAAAACGATCAATAGAAAATTCTATAATCAATGGTAGCATTATTTTCACCTGACTGTAAAATCTACCTTATTTTGTTTTGTGAATTACATTTGTTGTAGATTTTCCACTGTATTATATTCTAAGAAATTACATTGTATAACTTTTTGTTTCTGATGAAATTGTAGTTTTCAAGTATTTAAAGGACATTTTCTAAATTTCAAGTACATATTCAAGTCCTTGATTTCCGTCTTTCCTTTTTAACATGTTTAAGTTCTTTCAGTGATTTTCCTACCATTTTGTGTAAGGGGCCCGGGGCCCATGTAATTTAGAAAATATGCGCGTAAAACTGAGGTTTTGGGAATTATGATAAATTTATACAATTTGTTGGAAATGATTTTCATGATGTAAAATTAAAGGCATGCAATTGTTTAACTCATTTTAATTAAAATTCAAGTCACACAGTGCCTTCCATGTCTATCTTTTAACATATCAATTCATCATTAGTAGTGGAAACTGGGGTGTTATTGCCATTTTTTACCACTAGCCCTTGCATTGGCAACAGCTCACATTGACCCTTCGGGTCAGGTGAACTAAAAACCAAGAAAATTGATGGCATATATCACAAATGGGTTTACCGTTTCTACATTGGTCTAGGAGTTTGTAGAATGTGCTGTTTCATTTTTGCTGGTACTGTTTACTGGCAACATAAGACATGCCTTCATATATCCAAAAGACTCGAGCTTCCCTTTATTTAAAGCCTTCCTTTATTCTTAGTTTATGTGGAATTTATGCAACTTTTAGAAGGCTTGATAACAAGACCGCCATATTTATATATTGGAGCCCCTTGTTTCACACCACGAAAAATAGTCCGGTTTCAATACTGTTATTTTCTTTATTATCAATCGTGAACCAGAAACAACGGTTTCTCGTTTATTAAGACTTCCTTCCAAACAAAAAGAAAGGTTACAGAAACAAGAAATCTTTTCATTCAATTCAAAGCAGTCTGAAGCAAACTGAATATTTCGGAAATATTGCAACATTACACAAACGCGACCTTAAGGAACTGGTACCTGTTTAAAATATATGTTTCCTTGCATCATTCCTTTGTTGGCATGTGCAATAGGGTAACAGTGTTTAACAGCTGCACGAGGGTGAAATCTGACAGAATGAGATATATATGACGAAATAATAATACACACCGTTACAGAATTTTAGGAGGAAATGAGTTATCACCTATCATTCATTTTCAAGACGTTTTTATTTCACCTTTGGATTGGGAATTTAGGTCTGAAAAATTGGGAAAAAAAAAGAGCGTATTGGACGTTGGGAACGGGGCCGAAATTCGGCCCCAAATATAACGGTAGGAAAATCACTGTCTTTAAAGAATTTCAAGAACCTGTACGAATCCAAACTTACATTTTTCAATTCATCCAGCTGTTTTACAAGTTCATCTTTCTTTTTCCCACGAAGATCTTTAGCTTTAACTTTTGTCTGAAAAAAAAAAGTTATCTTATTATCTGAAAATCAAAACTTCCATATTAGACATAGATATGATAACGTAACCCTCAGTCCACTATGTTCCCGGGAACGTAGTGGACTGAGGGCTATGTTATCGTATCTATATTAGACATAGAGCAGTGCCATAATAATGGCAAAAGATTCTGGAAGTTTATTCTAAAATAAGGAATGATGTAGAGTCTGTAAAATCAACAAAATGAGAGCTGTTGCTGAATGGCAGCCAGTTATACCCTCCCTCACTTAACTTATTGCAAGCATAAATTTAGGTATGGACACAATGATAAAACCTCCCCCCCCAGAAAAAAACAAAAAAACAAACAAAACAAAAACAATATTTAATTATCTCCCCTTCCAAATTTTTCATTAAAATCCAAGAACCAACAAAATGGCGTAAAGGAACCCGTGTAAAAATTTTTGGAAATAAATCGTTAACAAATTACAAACAAATTACATTGTAATTTAGTTACAAATTTTCTTTGCAATTCATTTAATGAATCGAAAAGAAATCAATAGTTGCTAAATATGGTTTTTCGATTTGATTACAATTCATTTCTTAAAACTGTTGCTATTCATTAAGACCTTTCTTCGATTAGTTAACCATTTATTTAACTTTGTTGGTATTAATGTTTACAATATTCTTCATTTTTGATTTCATTACAATTTGTTTAAAATGTTGAAGTATTTGGGCATGCTCACCTACTCACAGGCATACTTCCTGCAATACCATTCAAAAGTGGAGCCAGAATTTTGTGTGTGCATGATTTTAAGAGTGATGATACTTTATACAAATGCATATTGAGAATTGGAAAATTCAAGTCATATAGGCAATGTAAGATGTGCAGATTGTGAGTAATCAACAATATTTAATCTTTAAAGTGAAATATTTGATTTTTTTTTTTGTAAATCATATTGTTCAAAATCATGATGCAAGTATCTTTTTGAACATAATATTGTTTTGGGGTAATTAAAATATTAAGGTTATTTATGGGTAGATCAAATACTAGGTAGCAACATTGCAGGTAAAGATGAAGAATTAATTTAATAAGTGCTATATACAGCTGATCCTTGATTGAATTTTATTGCATATGTACAAATGTGTTCTACATAGTCATGATAGTGTGAGTTGTAACATATACATATATATAACTCTAAATGCATAGACAACTATTTCGATGTTTTCTTTCTTTTCCAATTAACATTGGTGATGCACTGGTATAGATATTTCTTTTTATATTATACAGAAATTCTGCTTGAAAATACATGCTGTGTACATAATACACATACATGCCTATCTTATGTGTGTAACTTTTGTTTGCGATTTGGTTACAATTCATTAAAATAAATTTTCGATTTTTTGCAATTTATTACCGTATTTTCCGGTAAATAAGCCACTATTTTTTTTCTTTCAGGGATGCCACGCGGCTTATATAGAGGTGCGGCTAATCTGTTGCCAAATCTGTTCTCGGGGCCTGTCAGCAGAATATTTTTTTATCCAAGATGATGAACTACTTAACTATATATGTCTGTCAATTAATTTGTATGCATTTTGATTTGATTACGATTTGAAAACAACTTGCTTGCAGTTAATTGAATATGATTTGTTTGCGATTTATTAAATGTGATTTGATTACAATTTATTAAATGCGATTTTTAGCTCATTTGCATGCGAATTTACATAGCATTCAAATCGAGAATAAATTACAGATTTGTTCTCGATTTATTACTGCGATTTATTTAAAGGATTTTTTTACTTGGGAGGGCATCTGGAAGCGACAATTGGTAAAAAGGAGCTGTAACTTCCTTACCAGGCAAGTCCAATTCAATATTTTTACGGATTCTTGAAGGAAAATATGTCCTCCTTTGATTCCACAATCGCTGATATTGTATGTTACTTCAAACGTTATTTTATCTGAAATGAGGTGGAGGATAAAAAAATTTCCCAAATAGAATTATACATGGTTGATAAGGGATTCGGAGGCAGGCAATATCAAAAAACATCTCTGGCTTCGAATCCCAAAAGGGCTTACTGCAACCCAAAACCTCAACCCTGTGAATTGCCGTGATTTTGGATTTATGATTTTACAATTTCACATTTCCTTGTTCTTGCATTGGTATTTGTTTGCCGACGTACCCTGACCTAACTAATGTTAATACCACAAAAATTGCCATCCTCAAGTAGTGGGACCCCTAAATTAAATAAAGACCCAAAATGTAGTTATTTGTATAGACCATTTCACAGTGAAATGGTCTCAAGGAAAAATCAGGGAGATTTTCATAATCATTGTATCAATAAAGACTGCCGCTCATCATATGGTAGGGCTTGACACCCTTTAAAATATATTTCAATACTGAAACCAGGATATTGTGGTAATCAAAACACAGGCACTTGTTTCTATCCACCGGGATTGAAGAGTCCACGCCAAAACGAAAAGTACTGCCGTGGACTCTCGAGCCCAGTGGATGGAAACAAGTGCCTGTGAATCAAAATGGGGAACTGACAATCAAATAAACATTCAAAACACCTGTTTATCAAATCACCAATAAATCACACAACTCCCCCTTTAAGCCCACAATGATTCGGTAATCGAGAAGGCTCATCATTACCCAAGGGGACTCGATGAGCGCCCTTTCAAACAGACTGAGAATGGCACTAACCTACTCGGTGACAGTTTAAGGTTAAAGGCCCCTTTTTCAGTTCAATGTTAAACCTATGGAAATTTTGTGTAAAACCCCCAGCCTTAACGGCTTGTTGGTTTATTCCAAAAATTTATCTGCAAATTATTGAGACAATTGCCCATGCAAAGCTACCATTATTTTATGTCAGTATCAACAAATTTAGTGATTTTGCAGAAAAAATCTTGAAAAATTTGTGGTAGTTGGATGTTTTCTGGGACAAAAATGCGGTCTGCTCGAATGATTTGCCGTTTTTTATATTGATTATCACAAATAACTCATTCATTTGTTGATAAAACTTGCAACGAATGGTAGCTTTGTATGCATAAATGAAACAGGTATCTGCAAACAAAGTTTGGTGAAGAACCAACAAGCCGTTAAGGTTGGGGGTTTTACATAAAATTTC
The DNA here is from genome assembly GCA_002080025.1 of Modiolus philippinarum. Classification (NCBI taxonomy): domain Eukaryota; kingdom Metazoa; phylum Mollusca; class Bivalvia; order Mytilida; family Modiolidae; genus Modiolus; species Modiolus philippinarum. The sequence goes on from MJUU01045042.1 coordinate 173,431, forward strand.
CATAGGTTTAACACTGAACTGAAAAAGGGGCCTTTAACCTTAAAATGCATAGGAGGAACATTCAATTTTAAAGGTAAATGAATTGATAACACCAATAAATATGTTGACCGTCAGATAAGTGGTATAATTTGAGTTTGTTTGAAAGAAGCAATGTCTTAGGTAGATATGCAACGACATTTTATTTAGCAAGTTGTTCTTGTAGAAAGGATGATTGGGGATTTATCTCCGTAATGCAAAAAGTACCATGATGACAGGAAGTTTAGTTGAAAAGGCCGGAAGTGGGAACTACCAAATTCTTTATAGACAATCTTTTTCCGAATATTTTTTGAAATCAGAAAAATATATATACACAAAATATTGTATGTTTTTTAGTATAAGAATAATATCAACAAGCTATGATTCTGATGCCTTGTTACCATTTTACAAAGAGCACGGTAACCGGAAGTAGCTCTAAATAATTTTTATTTCCGGGGTGTGAGTTACTTCCTCATTGTATGTGAAATATGTCTAAGGCAGGCCAATCTAGAGCCTTTCGAAAGGTAGATGTGGACCAGTTTGATGAGGATAAATACGAAGAACAAGAGGACGAAAATGACCAATCCTCTGCAGGACCAAATGAATCAGAAATCAACAGTTTGCTTGCACAATATCCTTTGTATGATTATTTATTTGTAAAAACACATTTCCCATACAAAAAAAGCAACGTATATATCCCCCGCCTGTATCATTTGTTTGCTTTGTTAATAGCTGAGATTTGAAATTCTTTGAAAAACCATTTTAATCGATGTTTATCCCAGTTCATGTTGGGACTTTCTGTACATCATATTACTACCCTGGTCGACTTCGACTCGGGTTACTCTAGTTAATTGAGTTCCAATCGAATGGTGCAAGTTGCTTTGCAATGTCATCATTTGACCCTACTCGAGTTCAACCTAGAGTGGTAGGTTTAATCAAGTAGAGTAGTAGAGTAAATAGACAAGATGGTCGAGAAAAAGTGGTAACAAAATAATTGAAATTACTCTTTCCATATTTCGACTAATTGCGTTGTAGCTGGGACTAATGTTGCTTCTGATTTTGTAAAACTGATGATAAATTGGAACAGGAAACAAGAAATTCGTGGAATTGATGTTGGTTTTGTCGGATATTTAAATCAAAATTGGTACATGGTGGATTTAAGTAGGTAAGTAAAGTCTTTATTTAATGAGGGTGACTCAATTAGACTTGATCTAATTTTCATTGAGGCCCTCCAATCATTCATCAACTAATTTCATACATATTTAAACACAATCAAAAAGCATAATAAAAAAACTGCCATGCATACAACACATATAAATCAATATTTCAAGTAATACATTTCAAGAAACAATTGAAACAAAGCTCCTTAAATAAAGCTATATTATGACAATTTTTTATATTGTATGGCAAGTCATTCCATATTTTAACTGTGGAATATTGAAAAAATTTCTTATAAAAATTTGTATTTGGTCTATTTAAAAATAAATCATTTTCTGCAGATCTCAAATTATAACTGTGAACTTCATTAACTGATTGTAGAAACTTGACCACTTACTACTTACAACATCAACACAGACTTCTGATATTTGACTCGTTCAACAAAAGGTAACTATTTTAAGGAAGAAAACATAAACTTTGATGAAACTGTTTTGTTTCACACTCAAGTATTATTCTGGGGGCTCTTTTCTCAAGTTTTGTAATTCTATTTGATTCCTTTTTATCTACTTCTCCCCATACTGAACTGCAGTAATCAATATATGGTAAAATGTATGAATTATAAAATAATTGTCTTGCATGTACTGGTAAAAATTGATTTTTAAAACTTATTTAAAAGTACTATTTTTGACATGTTTGAAGAAATAATCTGTCCCAAGTCAGGAATATGTTGGTCATTGGCTTGCCCTTGTCTTATTATAAAATTTTAGTTTCTTGATATTTGAGTTATTGGATGTGGTTTGTTTCCATTGATTTATTCACTTTTGACCTTTTTGGTCCATTTAGGGCTTGCTATATGGTGTGAGGTTCCTCACTGTGTTGAAGACTGTACGGTGACCCCTAGATGCTTTGTTTTGGGCCGTTTTAACCTGGATATTGGATGTTGTCTCCTTGACATTTACCCCATTTCCTTTCTTTTTCATATTACATACTTTATTTACATGATACTCCCATTCTAGATTTAGTTTTGTGTATGTTTATAATTACCATGCTGTTTTTATCGCACCAACATTTGACAGCATTTACATCATTTTGTAGCACATTGTTTATATTTTCAACATATTTGTCATGGAAGTGTAATGTTGAATTATCTGCAAATAAATCTATACTTGATTTATTTATACATAGGGATAAATTATTTATATATATATAATAAATAAAACAATTTGTTTAAACTTAAGTATTTGTACAATTGAGTAGAAACATGCTTCTCAAATAATTTTGAAAATTTTGGCTATACATGACTATGAAGTCAATACCTGGAACAAGCAGGGACTATACATTACATGTAATGTATAGTCTCTAGATCTGGAACAAGTAAATTTTGCGTCAATATATCTTGGACCTGCAATTAGCATTGATTAGAGATATCTCTGCTGCAATGTGTGCCATTAATTGCTGAGTAAACCTTACAATACATCAAAATCATTAAATTATGAGTGTAATATGGTATTTATTTGATAAAAACACACATGACAGCCAGTTTTTTTCTGAGATAACTATCATGACTATATACATGTATACTTGGTACAGTAAATATTTGCCATTGTCTATGTACATGAATGTCGAAGTGCTATAATATACATGTAACTTTCTATATAAGCCCAGGTTTATGATTAAATTTCTAGCAAGAGCACAATTGTAGAACCAATAGAATTGCCATACACGCACCCTTCTTAGCGATTTACCCACAGGTTGATTGAAGGTTTTTTTTTCTGTGAAGCTTTATAAACATGATAAATACATGTACACATTGGGTATAATGAAAATCAGAAAAAATTCACCCATGCAACCAACTTCATTCAATTTCAATTGAATATAAATGTATTCAATGGGATCGGATAACAGGCATAGCCTACATGTATATATATCCTCTCCCTACAAGCATGACAAGATGGGACATACAACAATATATACAGAATAGAATAGAATAGAATAGAATACTTTATTTGACCAAATCAGGGCCCACAACGGGGCAAATAAAATCAGTAATACAATGATTTGACACAATATCAATATTAACAAGAAGTTTAAACACACACTATACATGTATGTAATACAGTAAATATTTTAACATGTATCAGAACCACCCAGATCCCTGTCAGACTGCAAGGGACACCATCGCCAAGGGACAATGCAACAGAACCAATATACTCTACTAGTTATAAATATAAATATTTTAATTTACTTGTCCATTTCGTTGCTCATTCATATGTAGGATTGCTAAAAAGATCAAACACAATTACCAAAAAAAAGTATGTGTATATTTTATATATATTGCTACAAAAGTAAAGAACATTGAAGAACATTAAGTACACTTGTAGAATTGGTTCTCCTCGTGTCCCATGCAGAAAGACAAACAATCTAGGATAATTCTATATATAAAAATAAAAACAAAGCATGTTTCACCAGTGACCGAGACAACAGACAGAGCCCATCTGACGGATGGGGGGGGGGGGTAGAAGTGTTGTTCAAGTGCAATGGGCACCAAGGGCAGATACTTAAAAGGTCACTTGGCATCACTTTTTCTTTTTTATACATTATAGATAGGCAAGTGTCCCTATTTAGGAAATATATTTAAAAAATCTACATTTAAATGAATTTCTATATATGTGCTCTATCTGTTAAAGTGATGCCAAGTTCTAGACCTCCTCGTACCCAATGCACCAAAACAAGACGAAACATGTTATAAAAGTATATTTTGCAAATTAGGATTTATTTATCTCATTTTTTTGGATAAATCTAGAGAGGTGTGACAGTATAAGAACAGTTTCACAACCCATGAGCCAAATTAGTTTGTCCTTGTTACTCAAAGTTTGAAAATTTGGACATGACTTTAAAATAAGTTCTGTTATTCATATATATATAAATAGATAGGAGATACATTTGACACAAATATATTTTTCAGATATTCTTCACTAATCAGGTAAAAATAGGGGGATAGTTTGAGGTTTACTCTCAGGTTTAACTTTTTTCTGTGAAGGATGTGTGCATTATCATGAAACTTTTTTATAAATACACATTAGGGTATGATTAAACAAAATGCATTAAGAAATTTACCCATGCAGTCAACTTCATTCTTCTCCAATCATGGAAAAAATTGGGATGATATAAGATTAACACACAGGTTTAAGCTTCTTTTCATTGAAGGATGTATGCTATTATAAGTAAAAATAATATAATTATACATAGCTAGGGGTATGATATGAAAAAAAATCATATAAAAAAGGGCAACTTTTCTTATATTGTGATCATTAATATTGATGCAAAGAGGGGGCACTCTGTCTGTTAGATACATATTCTTGTTTTTACGTATTTACACAATGTACATGTACTAGTACATGTAGTATGGAGTTAGTAGTCTACTCAGGGTTGGCCGGGAAATACCAGTGGCGGTAATATCCACTGGTACAAATGTAATTACCAGTATTTTCCATCCTGGGAAATACTGCTAATTTTCAAAAAGTGGGAAATACTGGGAAATATGAAAAAATGATTCCATTAAACCCTCTTGACATAAAAATGCTATTTAATATTTGTTGAAATTGACTTTTAAATTGACATTTCCTTTAAAGTTGTCTTTGAAATACTTTTAATTCATTTTTAATTAAAACACAAAGTGTAATTTTCATATTATTTTAAAATTTAGTTATGAAAACATGCCTATAAATCAATTTGATATTTTTTGGTTGAAAAAAAGCATATGCAAGCCCATCATTGACATTTATGTTGTTTTAATAATTAACACTCTCTCATTTGACACAATTTTAGTTGTTAAAATAAATAATAATGATAATTATTAGTACTTTAATGAATTTGATTCTTGTTTACACAAACATTTATGCAAATCAATTGCATTTGCAGGTATTGCCTCGAGGGTATTACATTGATTACCATTGAATGCAGGTGATGTTTAATAGTCAAAGTGGAAAGAGTTTTATTTATTTGGAATAGACATAAATTGGTAGTGGGAGAAAATGAAATTGCCTTGGTATTATTCCATTTAAACATATCTGATAAATTTTCAGCACTTTTCACAACAAGGTTATGAAGTCATATCATTTGACAGTATATATAATTCCCAGTATTGTCCGGGAATTCCCAGTTTTTCCCACCACCCTGGGAAATATGAGTATTTCCTGCTTTTTTGCCAACCCTGGTCTACCTGTATTGGGTTTTATTTGTATGTTTTATACCATAGGGAAATGGGACAGATAAAAGGGAGGTTTGGGTACCCATAAACCGGTTTAACCCTACCGCTGGCTTTTGCTAGTGCCAGCACCAAGTCCGGCTGTTCCGAGTTCCTATCGTTGTATGCGTTTGTCTTTTGTCTTATACATGTTTCTTGTGTAGTTCCTTTGCAAATTGTTGCATGTAATTATAATTTTCAGCCATTGTAGGTGTTTCCTGTTATCCATTTTTTAACATTGAATGTATTCAGTGATAAAAAATTTCAGTTTGTTTTTCAAATTTATTTCCTTAACTTAAATACAGGAAAGAATAGTGATGCTTTGAAAGCAGCTTTGAAAAGTGCACCTGTTGGAAGCAAAGATCAAAAAGTAAAAGTGAGTACATTTATTTATATATAGTTTAGTGAACAGTGGGACAAGACTGAATTCAAGATACTAAGTACATTGAACAAATAAATGCCGACACATTTGCGGATCCAGACAATTTGAAAACGGGGTTCCAATTAGACAATAAAAGAAAATTTCACCGAGAGCGGAGTGAGGTGCGAAAATGTTTAGGGTTTTTCTTAGTAAAACATCAGGATATTCATTAAAAAATACATGATTGTCTAAAAAAAAGGGGGTTCCAACCCCCGACCCCCCCCCCAATGGATCCGCCAATGCAACCTATCTCCTTATAGCAATCAATTATGAATTTGAAAAATGTGGGGGCAAGAATTAGGAAAGGGGCTAAATCCTGTAAATGTAATGAAAAATGAAAAAAAAATCACTTTTTTTTTTTTCATTGAAAATCATGTAAATATCCATTTTCATGCACAAATCACAAAGGTATGTCAAAATTAAAGGCATTTGGGTCGTTTAATATCGAATTACCACAACATTTTTAGCTCACCCAGCCTAAGGCCATGTGAGCTTTTGCCATCACTCGGCGTCCGTCGTCTGTCCGTTTACTTTTATTCAAAGAACTTCTCCTCTGAAACTACTGGGCCAATACTAACCAAACTTTGCCTGAATCATCACCAGGGTATGCTCTTTCAAGGTTATGATTTTTATGACCGTAGACCAAACAACATGGCTGCTGTTACTGAAAATAGAACATAGGGGTAAATTGCTGTTTTTTGCAAATTAATCGAAAACCATTACAGATATCAAAATTCTGATGGAGTAAAAATGATCAGCATGATGAGATCTACCTGCCCTGTAATTTTGAAGAATATCTGTATACCTGTCTTGCCCCTTTTCCATAAAATTTTCAGTTTTTCGTTACTTTTAGTCTTATTTATTGAAAATGGTTGAAGATAGAAGTGAAGTTTATGAAATAAAAATGGTCAGCATAGTAAGATCTACATATCCTGCAATTTCAAAGAAAATCTGACAACCCACATAGGAGTTATTACCGCTTTTTCTTTGAATTTTCACAATTTTTTAACCGTTTTATTTTCATTTCAAAAACTGTTTGAGATAAAGGTTAAATATGAATTGCAAAAGTGTTGAGGTTTGCCAGAACTACAATTTCTACATATGTCCAGCAGGTTGGCATCTCATCCAAGTGACCGCCACCGGGGAAGATAGTTTAACATAGGACCCTATGGGAAATGTATTCAGAGATCTTCTCCTCTGAAACCACTGAGTCAATGGGGACCAAATTTTGTCACAGTAGTCTTTGGATGGTCCCCTTTAAATTTTGTGATTTTTATGTTCGTACTTCATCGAAGATGGTTGCCAGCACCAGCACGGGACATAATAAATAAGTTTAACATGGGACTCTCTGGGAAATGTCATGAATGTATTCAAAGATCCTCTCTGAAACTACCAAGTCAAACTGAACCAAACTTGGTCACAATAGTCCTTTGGTGGTCCTCTTTAAAGTTTGTGATTTTTACGTTCGTACTTATTTAAGATGGCTGCCAGCATGGATCACAGTTTAACATAGAGACCCCATGGGAAATGCATTCAAATGTCTTCTCTTCTGAACCCACTGAGCCAATTGGGACCAAACTTGGTTACAATAGTCTTTAGATGTTTCCCTTCAAAGTTTGTGATTTTTATGTTCATACCTCATTCAAGATGGCCACCAGCAGGGAACATAGTTTAACATAGGGACTGTATGAGAAATGCATTCAAATGTCTTCTCCTCTGAACCTACTGAGTCAATTGGAACCAAACTTGATTACAATTATCTTTGGATGATCCCTTCCAAAGTTTGTGATTTTTAGTTTGTACCTCATCCAAGAATGAANGATATAAGCTTTCAGCATCATGACAATGGATTGGGCGTAGCTCTTACTGTTTCTGAGCTATAGAGGGTCAAAGAGGAATCATAAGGAGTCATAAGGGCTAATTTTTATTTTCCCTAGTTTGTGTCCAGCTAATTACTTGGTCAATCTCCTTATTGCGTCCATCTAATTATTGTGTCAAGCTCTTTCGTATGTCCATACTCACTTTAAATTACACTTATTCAAATTTCAGTGGACGACATGCTGCGGTCGTATCATGCTGCGCTCGGCGTAGCCCTTTATTTCAAATCTTTGTACATATAGTGGTATTGACTTTTCAAGCATTTGAAAAATTCAGGACCTAGAACACATAATCTTAATTAACTAAAACTTTACCCAAATATCAATAAAAACCATAAAGAACATGTTTTTATTTAGTTTCACAATTTCATTTTGATTTCGTTTCGATCAGGTTTCGTTTCTATTTCGTTTCGTTTCGATTTATTTCGTTCCGTTTCGTTTGATTTCGTTTCGTTTCGTTTGATTTCGTTTCGTTTCGATTCATTTCGTTTCGTTTCGTTTCGTTTCGATTTCGTTTCGCGGTTTATATGTACCCTTTAGTAAAATGAATCAAGTGCTAATTTGACTTGGATCCAAACTTACCATATTTTCCTAATTTTATAAAAATTGTTTTGCAAAGTAACAAACAAATGATGCTTAAAAACATTTTTAAGCTTTTTAATTTGAAACCAAATTATTTTTCCTTTTAATTGATTAATACAAATGAAAGTTTAAATAAAATTATAAAAAATAAAATACCACAAGTTAAAGGCAAATTTTAAAGGGAAATAACCCACTTCTTATAAAACATGATCTTCAAAAAAAAAATTTCATTTTTTCATTGCAATTAATGGAGAGTTTTTAAGAAGATTTTAATGAAAAAAAGATTTGAAGTCTCAAAAGAATAATGATTATGGGAAATTGACATAAAATTATCATACAGGTACATCTGTAAGCAGTTTATCTCTGACTGACAGGTGGTTATTTATAACTCAGGTAAACAAAAGTGCCGACTGTGTTTGTTTACGATTGAACTAATCCTTTAATTAGTATGACAGGCGTAATTAAAGTATTATTTTGAAGAAATAGAATAAACTAACAAAGGAAATGGACATCATACTTCAATTTTTGGCGATTTTCAAAATAAAAAAACAGTTCCAGTTAATTTACGGCAGGGCGTCAAGGCACAGATATTGAAAAAGGGCAGGGCGCCAAAAATGAAAATAAAAAAGGGCAGGGCGTCACTGCACGCCAAAATCTGCTGCAGGAAACACTATACATATTTAAACACAATCAAAAAGCATAATAAATAAACTGCCATGCATACAACACATATATATCAATATTTCAAGTAATACATTTCAAGAAACAATTGAAACAAAGCTCCTTAAATAAAGCTATATTATGACAATTTTTTATATTGTATGGCAAGTCATTCCATATTTTCACTGCAGAATATTGAAAAAATTTCTTATAAAAATTTGTATTTGGTCTACATTTGTATTTAAAAATAAATCATCATTTTCTGCAGATCTCAAATTATAACTGTGAACTTCATTAACTGATTGTAGAATCTTGACCACTTACTACTTATTACATCAACACAGACTTATGATATTTTTTATGATTCCTTTTTATGTACTTCCCCCATACTGAACTGCAGTAATCAATATATGGTCAAATGAATGAATTATAAAATAATTGTCTTGCATGTACTGGTAAAAATTGTTTTTTAAAACTTATTTAAAAGTACTATTTTTGACATGTTTGAAGAAATAATCTGTCCCAAGTCAGGAATTTGTTGGTCATTGGCTTGTCCTTGTCTTCTTATAAAATTTTAGTTTCTTGATATTTGGGTTATTGGATGTGGTTTGTTTCCATTGATTTATTCACTTTTTGACCTTTTTGGACCATTTAGGGCTTGCTATATGGTGTGAGGTTCCTCACTGTGTTAAAGACCGTACGGTGACCCCTAGATGCTTTGTTTTGGGTCGTTTTAATGTTGTCTCCTTGACATTTACCCCATTTCCTTTCTTTTTCATATTACATACTTTATTTACATGATACTCCCATTCTAAATTTAGTTTTGTGTATGTTTATAATTACCATGCTGTTTTTATCGCACCAACATTTGACAGCTAATTAAACTAATAATAATAATAATAATAATAATAAAGAAGAAAATCCTTATTCTCTGAGAAATGTTGTAAATGGTAATTTAAAAGTCCCAAACCCAAGACTGAACTTTATAAAAAATCTTTCACTTATTCAGGAGCATCATTATGGAATGAACTGCCAAATAGAATAAGAAACTCACCTTCTATAAATTCCTTTAAGGAAAACATAAAAAAGTTCATTCTTCAACAACCTGTTTATGGCGATTTTTCACAATCAGATGAGTTTTAAAATTGTTTTTAATTGCATTAGTTATATTTGTATGTTATTTTTATGCTATATTTACATATTTGTTTATAATGGTTTACAATATATTATTGTTGAGGGCCTCAGGGAAGATTAGTTTGTAACTAACTGTGTTACCCTCTTGAAATAAAGCCTTTATTATTATTATTACAGCATTTACATCATTTTGTAGCACATTGTTTATATTTTCAACATATTTGTCATGGAAGTGTAATGTTGAATTATCTGCAAATAAATCTATACTTGGATTTATTTATATACATTTTTGTATAGGGATAAATCATTTATATATATAATAAATAAAACAATTTGTTTAAATTAAAGTATATATATTTGTACAATTGAGTAGAAACATGCTTCTCAAATAATTTTAAAAATTTTGGCTATACATGACTATGAAGTCAATACCTGGAACAAACAGGGACTATACATTACATGTAATGTATAGTCTCTAGATCTGGAACAAGTAAATTTTGCGTCAGTATATCTTGGACCTGCAATTAGCATTGATTAGAGATATATAGATATCTCTACTGCAATGTGTGCCATTAATTGCAGAGTAAACCTTACAATACATCAAAATCATTAAATTATGAGTGTAATTTTATTTGATAAAAACACACATGACAGCCAGTTTTTTTGCTGAGATAACCATATACATGTATACTTGATACAGTAAATATTTGCCATTGTCTATGTACATGAATGTCGAAGTGCTAAAATATACATGTAACTTTCTATATATAAGCCCAGGTTTATGATTAAATTTCTAGCAAGAGCACAATTGTAGAACCAATAGAATTGCCATACACACACCCTTCATAGCGATTTACCCACAGGTTGATTGAAGTTTTTTTTTCTGTGAAGCTTTATAAACATGATAAATACATGTACACATTGGGAAAATTCACCCATGCAACCAACTTCATTCAATCTCAATTGAATATAAATGTATTCAATGGGATCGGATAACGGGCATAGCCTATATATATCCTCTCCCTACAAGATGGAACATACAACAATATATACATATATATATATAAATAGATAGTAGATACATTAGACACAAATATATTTTTCAGATATTCTTCACTAATCAGGTAAAAATAGGGGGATAGTTTGAGGTTTACCCTCAGGTTTAACTTTTTTCTGTGAAGGATGTATGCATTATCATGAAACTTTTTTAAATAAATACACATTAGGGTATGATTAAACCAAGGTTGGCAAAATACCGGCATTTATGAGTATCTTCCATGCCGCCGGTAAATACCGGCATTTACTGGCAAATACTGGCATTTACTGGTCAATTCAATTGACCACCCTGGAATTTATACAGTAACACTGTACCTAGCATGGTTTGAAGAAAACTAATTATACTGGGCAACTCCTCTATTTATATACCATTATAAAGCCCTTAAATTATCTCTTTATAGATTTTTAAAACAATGTCTTACGAATGTAAATTGGGCAAAAACTGGTCAACTGATTAGAGTGGAATTTATATCCTGTTCTGTACTTGCCCCCGGGTACTTGCCAAAGTACTCATCAGGTGGCTTGTGGCTACCACTAAATAGGTGTGCTTGCTTTTTTTCCTCTTTATTCTTTTTTTTAATTGTTATTATTTTCTTATTTTAGTTTTTTGTGTTTTGTTTCTTTTTTGTTATATTCCATTGTATTCACGACCTTTTTTAATGCATCTCAGAGTTGAAGTCAATAGCCATACTTTAATACAAGCCATGCATAGAATACCTCAAGTTTACTTTGACTGGACAATTTATTTTGTTTCCATGTAGTTCTTAAACCTGACTATAGAACAGGAAACCATTTACAACATTTTATTACTTCCAACCTTTGACAGTATACCAAAATGTATTCTTGAATAAACTTTCCCTTGAAATTTTGTTGTTATACCCCCCTGCAAACAAAGTTTGGGGGGGTATATAGGAATCACCCTGTCTGTCTGTCCGTCTTTCCACACTTGTCGTAAGCGCAACTCCTCTTAAACCACTTGAAGGATTTTGATGAAACTTTACACACTATATGGAGATTGCATGAAGGAATATAATTATTGTCCAAAACCAGGAAGGGGAGATAATTCGACTTTGACTTTTCGTTGATTCCCTGTTTATGGGTTACCTCGTAAGCGCAACTCCTCTTAAACCACTTGAAGGATTTTGATGAAACTTTACACAAAGGAAGGACACTATATGGAGATGTGCATGAAGGTTTATAATTATTGTCTGAAACCAGGAAGGGGAGATAATCCGACATTGACTTTTCATTGATTCCCCATGTATGGGTTACCTCCTAAGCGCAACTCCTCGTAAACCACTTGAAGGAATTTAATGAAACTTTACACAAAGTAAGAACACTATATGGAGATGTGCATGAAGGAATTTAATTATTGTCCGAAACCAGGAAAGGGAGATAATTCAACTTTGACTTTCGTTGATTCCCTATGTATGGGTTACCTCGTAAGTGCAACTCCTCTTAAACCACTGGAAGGATTTTGATGAAACGTTACACAAAGGAAGGACACTATATGGAGATGTGCATGAAGGAATATAATTATTGTCCCAAACCAGGTAGGGGAGATAATCTGACTTTGACTGTTCGTTGATTCCCCATGTATCGGTTACCTCGTAAGCGCAACTCCTCTTAAACCACTTGAAGGAATTTAATGAAACTTTACACAAAGTAAGAACACTATATGGAGATGTGCATGAAGGAATATAATTATTGTCAGAAGCCAGGAAGGGGAGATAATTGGACTTTGAGTTTTCATTGATTCCCTATGTATGGGTTACCTTGTGCGCATAACTCCTCTTAATTCACTTGAAGGATTTTGATGAAACTTTACACAAAGGAAGAACACTATATGTAGATGTGTAAAATGTCAAATAGGCTGAAAAAAGGGTGGATTTTATATTTGTCTGATTTAGACAGAGTGTTTTCATTGGAACCCTTGTGAAAAGTTCTTTCTTGAAGACTATATCATTGTGTCCATACTTGTATTGTGTCCACACTTGTACTGTGTCCACACCTGTATTGTGTCCACACCAACTTTATTTTGCACTTACCATATCGATTCAGGGTTCAATGAGCAGGGGGTATATTTGGCTGCCATTCGGCGACGGCTCTTGTTTTAGTCATTAAGACCCTAATAAAGTTGTCACTGATCTAAAGGCCAAGTGCATTATCATGATTATTACCTGTAATTTTTACCTATATTTACAAATTAATTTACTAATTGTCAGACAGTTGACCTTCTTTTTTTAGTTGACCAAGATAAGATAAGCATAAAAATAATAAATATATTTATGTTTTTTTTTTCAAAATTAATATACAAGACTTATTTTATAACAACCATGAAACATCTTATTTTTATTCAGAATGGTACATAGTGATTTAATGGAATTAAATAAAATATTACATTTTAAACTGTTAAATATGAATAAGTATTTTAACTATTTTAAGATGATTAAGTTTTTTAATCATCTTTTTATATTTGCAGTATTATTACCATCAAAAGTTCAATCGACCAGTATTTGCCAGTATCTGCCACTTGAGTAGTATTTTCCAGGCTGGTATTTACCGGTAAATACCGCCGGTAAATACCAGGGGTGGAATTTACCGCCCAACCTTGGATTAAACAAAAATCATGAAGAAATTTACCCATGCAGTCAACTTCATTCTTCTCCAATCATGGAAAAAATCGGGATGGTATAAGGTTAACACACAGGTTTAAGCTTCTTTTCATTGAAGGATGTATGCTATTATCATGATTATAAGTAAAAATAATATAATTATACATAGCTAGGGGTATGATATGAAAAAAAATCATATAAAAAAGGGCATCAACTTTTTTAATATTGTGATCATTTATATTGATGCAAAGAGGGGGCACTCTGTCTGTTAGATACATATTCTTGTTTTTATGTATTTACACAATGTACATGTACTAGTACATGTAGTATGGAGTTAGTAGTCTCTACCTGTATTGGGTTTTATTTGTATGTTTTATACCATAGGGAAATGGGACAGATAAAGGGGAGGTTTTGGTACCCATAAACCGGTTTAACCCTACCGCTGGCTTTTGCTAGTGCCGGCACCAAGTCCGGCTGTTCCTAGTTCCTATCGTTGTCTGCGTTTGTCTTTTGTCTTATACATGTTTTTCTTGTGTAGTTCCTTGGCAAATTGTTGCATGTAATTATAATTTTCAGCCATTGTAGGTGTTTCCTGTTATCCATTTTTAACATTGAATGTATTCAGTGATAAAAAATTTCAGTTTGTTTTTCAAATTTATTTCCTTAACTTAAATACAGGAAAGAATAGTGATGCTTTGAAAGCAGCTTTGAAAAGTGCACCTGTTGGAAGCAAAGATCAAAAAGTAAAAGTGAGTACATGTTTTTATCATGCTTATATATAGTTTAGTGAACAGTGGGACAAGACTGAATTCAAGATACATTGAACAAATAAATGCCGACACAGGTGCGGATCCAGACAATTTGAAAATGGGGTTCCAATTAGACAATAAAAGAAAATTTCACCGAGCGGAGTGAGGTGCGAAAATGTTTAGGGTTTTTCTTAGTAAAAAATCAGGATATTCATTAAAAAATACATGATTGTCTGAAAAAAAGGGGGGTTCCAACCCCGACCCCCCCCCCCCCCCCCCCCCCCCCCATTGGATCCGCCAATGCAACATATCTCCTTATAGCGATCAATTATGAATTTGAATAATGTGGGGGCAAGATTTAGGAAAGAGGGGCTAAATCCTGTTAATGTAATGAAAAATGAAAAAAAAATCACTTTTTTTTTCATTGAAAATCATGTAAATATCCATTTTCATGCACAAATCACAAAGGTATGTCAAAATTAAAGGCATTTGGGTCATTTAATATCAAATTACCACAACATTTTTAGCTCACCTGGCCAAAGGCCATGTGAGCTTTTGCCATCACTCAGCGTCCGTCGTCCGTCCGTTTACTTTTATTCAAAGAACTTCTCCTCTGAAACTACTGGGCCAATACTAACCAAACTTTTCCTGAATCATCACCAGGGTATGCTCTTTCAAGGTTATGATTTTTATGACCGTAGACCAAACAACATTGCTGCTGTTAATGAAAATAGAACATAGGGGTAAATTGCTGTTTTTTGCAAATGAATCGAAAACCATTACAGATATCAAAATTCTGACGGAGTAAAAATCATCAGCATGATGAGATCTACCTGCTCTGCAATTTTGAAGAATATCCATATACCCGTCTTGGAGTTATTGCCCCTTTTCCATAAAATTTTCAGTTTTTTGTTACTTTTAGTCTTATATATTGAAAATGGTAGAAGATAGAAGTGAAGTTTATGAAATAAAATAGGTCAGCATAGTAAGATTTACATATCCTGCAATTTTAATGAAAATCTGACAACCCACATAGGAGTTATTACCGCTTTTTCTTTGAATTTTCACAATTTTTTAACAGTTTTATTTTCATTTCAAAAACTGTTTGAGATAAAGGTTAAATGTGAATTGCAAAAGTGTTGAGGTTTTCCAGAACTACAATTTCTACATATGTCCAGCAGGTTAGCATCTCATCCTTGGAAGTGACCGCCACCGGGGAAGATAGTTTAACATAGGACCCTATGGGAAATGTATTCAGAGATCTTCTCTTCTGAAACCACTGAGCCAATGGGGACCAAATTTTGTCACAGTAGTCTTTGGATGGTCCCCTTTAAAGTTTGTGATTTTTATGTTCGTACTTCATCGAAGATGGTTGCCAGCACCAGCACGGGACATAATAAATAAGTTTAACATAGGACTCTTTGGGAAATGTCATGAATGTATTCAAAGATCCTCTCTGAAACTACCAAGTCAAACTGAACCAAACTTGGTCACAATAGTCCTTTGGTGGTCCTCTTTAAAGTTTGTGATTTTTACGTTCCTACTTATCCAAGATGGCTGCCAGCGTGGAGCACAGTTTAACATAGGGACCCCATTGGAAATGCATTCAAATGTCTTCTCCTCTGAACCCACTGAGCCAATTGGAACCAAACTTGGTTACAATAGTCTTTAGATGTTTCCCTTCAAAGTTTGTGATTTTTATGTTCATACCGCATTCAAGATGGCTGCCAGCAGGGAACATAGTTTAACATAGGGACTGTATGGGAAATGCATTCAAATGTCTTCTCCTCTGAACCTACTGAGCCAATTGGAACCAAACTTGATTACAATTATCTTTGGATGATCCCTTCCAAAGTTTGTGATTTTCAGTTTGTACCTCATCCAAGAATGAACTGATTTATAGTATGAATGGGTGGTCTATTGGTGACAATGAATAAAACCAGTCACCACATGAGTGATACAGGCTCATGTGAGCCTCTAGTTTGTTCTTTGGTCACAGCATACCAGCAAATAATGTGGGGGGAAAGCATATACATGTATGTTACAATTATGTTACAATTTTAATTGTAACAAGTCCAGATTTTTTTTACAGGAAAATGAACACGCACGAAGTATAAAATACCCAAAATGAATAACGAGCTCAAAATATTGACAAAAACGAGGCACGTGGAATAATGCCAACACGAAAGCACGAGGAATAAAAACACAAATTTATAAAACGCCAAAAACGTTGCACGAAAATAACCCTTTACCACCCTTTTTTTACACTTTTATAGATTTTTAAGCTGCATTCCTCGGAGGAAATTATTCGGTAATTCTTTGCCACAAGCGAAAAATGAAGTTAATCAATGCAAAGCAATGATGATTATCACGTATTTTTGGGTGACATTGCAATATTTATGATATATGAACAGGCAAAACGATTCATTTACATGTTAGAATTAGAAGAAAGATGAAATTTTAGAAAATACAAAAATGTATCACTTTTTACAATAAAGTTTGAAATTATGTCGAAGTGTTCGGAAAAACTATAGTGTGTGGATCTTTATTCTGTTGTCCATTGTGTAGCCTATTTATTGCTTGGCTCCGTGCACCTGGTATACAGCATTTTTACATTATTGTGTTTGAATAATGTGCAAACTGACCTTTTCTCCAGACAATCACACAAAAATAGTCAAAAAAAATACCTGTGTTTCCCGTAACATATTCTTCAAAATTAGGGTCGGTAGGTAGGCATTTTTTTTTCCAAAACTTTTTACATAGACTGACATATAGAGAGGAACTTCTGGACTTTAACAGTGCTTCTTTAAATATTGCCAAAAAAACACTCTAGGGTAGGCATTTTAGCCCCACAAATCTAGGGTCACTGGGTTACTGGAAACACAGATTTTTTTTTATTCTGCCTAGACCTACCATCAGAAAAATGTTAAGTAAATCTCTTGTTCATTTTTTTTTTCCCCTTTCAGCCCTGCACAACTGAATAAAAATAAGTACTTGTACTATTACATATTGTATTATATACATGCACAGTAAAAATATGAATAACCTTTGACCCTTTACAATATTGATTCAGTGTTCAATGAGCAGAGGGTGTAACTGGCTACCATCTGACTACAACTCCTGTTGACACTACTTTACATAGGAACATAGTGTGCAATCTTTTGACACAACTTTTCAATTACATTGAAACATAATGTGTAATCTTTTGACTTAATATAACTTTACATTACATAAGAATACAGTTTGTAGTCTTTTGATACAATTTTACATTAGATCACAGTGTGTAATCCTTTGACACAATTTTACATTAGAACATAGTGTGTAATCATTTTGCACAACTTTACATTAGAATACAGTGTATAATCCTTTGTCACAAATTTACATTAGAACACAGTGTGTAATCCTTTGACACAACTGCATCAGAACACAGCATGTAATCTTTTGAAACAAAGATCACGGTTTTATCTTTTCATGAGTATACATTCTATGTAATCTTTTGACACAACTGTTAGAACACAGTGTAAACTCCTTTGACACAATTTTACATTAGAGCACAGTGTGTACTCCTGTGACACAATTTTACATTAGAACATATAGTGTGTACTCCTTTGACACAATTTTATATTAGAACACAGTGTGTACTCCTTTGACACAATTTTACATTACAGCACACTGTGTAATCTTTTGATACTTACTTTCTTAATTAATCCTCTTCGTGCTTAGATGCACATAAGGCCTTAAATACATGGTAAGATAAAGCAAATGGAACAACACTTTCATTATTGTTTAATTTTCATCTTGAATTCACCATGAGGCCTTTAACAAAGAGCAAACGCTCCTAGCTCATAGTAAGTTCAAGATATGCATGATTTTGATTTACGGAGTACTTTTGAATATATGATTAATATATTGAGTAGAATTTAATCTCTTTTAT
>MJUU01045042.1:209965-235489 GCA_002080025.1 Modiolus philippinarum
CTAAGGAGTGGTATTACCAAAAATCGAAGCCCAAAGACACGGCAAAAACAAGAACACAGAAAACAATCTGATTAAAAATATGCCATATTGGGCCCTCTCCCTTAATACCATGATTTAGCGTTTTTGCTAGCCTTTTACATCTAACGTTAAAGTTTCTTATATTTGGTCTCTCTTTCATAACTTATTTGTTAGTCTGACATTGAGAACATTTCAAGTTGTTTCAGTGACTTCAAATGGTGTGTTTTTGGTTCACCTGGCTATGCCAGGTGAGCTTTTGCCATCACTTGGCGTCCGTCGTCCGTCCGTCCGTCGTAAACTTTTCATTCAAAGATCTTCTCTTCTGAAACCGCTGGGCCAATTGGGACCAAACTTGGTCACAAAAGTCCTTGGGTGGTCCCCTTTAAAAATTGTATCCGGCATGTCCGTACCTAATCCAAGATGGCCGCCAACGGGAAACATAGTTTTAACATTGGACGCTATGGGAAAGACATTCAAAGATCTTCTTCTCAGAAACTACTGGTCAAATTATAACCAAACTTAGACACAATGGTCCTTAGATGGTCCCTCCTAAAAAAAAAGGTATCCGGCAAGTTCGTACCTAATCCAAGATGGCCGCCAACGGGGAACATAGTTTTAACATTGGACCCTATTTGAAAGACATTCAAAGATCTTCTTCTCAGAAACTACTGGTCCAATTATAACCAAACTTAGACATAATGGTCCTTAGATGGTCCCTTCCAAAAAGGTATCCAACAGGTCCGTACCTAATCCAAGATGGCCGCCAGCGGGGAACATAGTTTCAACATTGGACCCTATGGAATATACATTCAAAGATCTTCTCAGAAAACTACCAGTCCAATTATAACAAAACTTAATCACAATGGTCCTTAGATGGTCCCTTCCAAAAAAGGTATCCGACAGGTCCGTACCTAATCCAAGATGGCCGCCAGCGGGGAACATAGTTTTAACATTGGACCTTATGGAAAAGACATTCAAAGATCTTCTTCTCAGAAACTACTAGTCCAATTAGAACCAAACTAAGCCACAATGGTCCTTAGGTGGTCCCATCCAAAAAAGTATCTGGCAGGTCCATACCTCATTCAAGATGGCTACTATCTGGAACATAGTTTTTACATTGGCCCTATTGATTTTAAGGGGAACATCTGCCCAAATTTTTGAATTTTTATTTGAATTGTGGTCTGAATGTTTCAATTTCAGCATTATGTATTACCTTGATTATAAGGGGAACCCCTGCCCAAATTTTTTTTTTTGAATGGTGTTCTGTTATGGCTTGTAATGGATGGTGGATCTTTCAGTTGCCATGGAAACCAAACAAGAATACTGTAATTTTAGGGAAAAAAAGTTTTCTGCTAAATTTTATGTTTTGTTTTTCCTATTGGAAATGCCTTTTATCTATGTCAGCCATGGTCCAGGTGAGCGATACAGGCTCTTGAGAGCCTCTTGTTTGCATTAGTCAGCTTTTCTGCAATAGTAATACCAAGACCAGATACGCTGTTGATTGAAACATAAAATGAATGTCCGTATTGACACCTATCATTTATCATCAGTTTATTGGTTTTGTGACTGTTTTACACATTTATATAATAACCTGTAGTAGATTTAGAATGTTTTTATTAACTGTTGCCATACACCACTTCATATAATTGTATTCAGTTCAGACGAAAAGTAGAAAATGCATGGTTCATCGTTAAAATCGTGCTTTGCATCACCATTTCCGAGAGCTGCCGAGGAAAGGAAATACTATAGTGATCAAAATGTGCAGAGTTCCACGAAACTGAACAAAATCAGTTTTAGGCAATATATATACATTGTATATATATTTTAAAATTACATAGAAATATGGAAATGGAAATTGCATGTTTACATACGATTTCATTATTTTCTATGTGGGATTTGAAATATCTATATATTTGTCAAAAGTTCGAAATATATTCTACGCCAGCGCTGCCGGTCATGCATAACCTATGTTATAATAAATATAAAAACCTAACTTCTTTTTCAGGGAGTTTCATACTTTGTGTCTAACACTTTAAAAAGCACACAAGGGTTTTATTACCAAAATGTTACATAGAGGTATTTGGTCAGGTGAATGATACAGGCAGTCAGAGCCCCTATAGTCTGATGAGCCTATTTCATTGGAAATATTATGCAATAAAATGTATATATAATAAATTTTAGTTGTTTTTAAACAGTACTTCAAGGATGTATTCTCCTGGGGTTTCTGTCTCGTTTAAGTCCCGTTTATGAATTATTCTATGAGCGAATTATTTTTTTACTTATATTCTATGACCCTCCGAAAGGTGTCGAAAAATTATGTACCTACGACAGGTATTTTTGGAGAAATAAAAAAATTCAGTTTTTGACCAGGCCAGATCTAAGTCAAAATTTAGCCTTTTGGGGGGTAGAGGTCAAAATTGATGAAATTTGCACAACAGCACGAATCCGCCAAAAAAAAAACCCAAAGGTTTTTAAATGATAATGGCACAAAATAATGCAAACAGACATATGGTTTTCTTCAAAAATGATTTTATCGGGGTCTTGACATCTTGAAAATATAGGTTTCGAGAAAAACTTAATGCGGGAAAATTTTGACTCCTCAGGGGAATACATCCTTAAACGTTAGATGTCAGACAACATCCGCATCTGGTCGAATACTTAAGCAAAGATTAGAGTTAATAAGCTTAAGTAATGTTTAATATACATATTGTAACATATTCATTTTTAATCGATTTTGTTATTTTACGTGGAAACTTGAAACCTGTTGCATATTAAGAAAAGTTAGTGAAAACAATGTGGACGTCTGTGTTTGTTTATTTACTCCTATGTAAGTTGTGTTTGAGACATTTGAGTTAAGTTTTAATAGATTTACTCAGTTTTTGTAGAGTTTATTCAGTTTACTCACATTTATCTAACTCAAACTTTCCTTCTAGTTATTCTCTGTAGCTAAATTGACAATGGAAAATAAAACCATTTTGATGTTACTATGTTAACAGAGAAAGCCTAGTACCAAATCACTATAGGAACGGCCTCAGCTTTAATAAGATCTAGGCTAGCCGATCACTGTTGCGACATTCAAATGATACGAGTAGTATGATCTACCTTATCTCGACCACCACATGAAAAAAAGAGTGCACAGCTTATCCTTTCACCTTCAGGATTTAACATAACTAAACCGCAGCGTCACCATCAGGGATAAAAAAAATTAAGGTATCACTTCAGTTACACCCAGAAGAATATATGTGGCGGATCAATAATAGGAACAATAATGAGTACGTTGACAGAAAATTAAAATCCAGCTGCAACGAGACCAAAAGAAGATCTAGACTAAGCCAGATATGATTCTGCATTTAAAAATTACAAGAAACTTCTCAAAATAATTTTTCTTCTTGTAAACTTTGCTTCTGGCACTGGATAAAATAACACGACAATGCATTTTAGCCATGGAACAACAGCGCTCTTTCTTTGTAATAATTGAGCTCTGACAGACCCAGCTGACCTTTCAAACGTACAATATAGACCAGCACCGAAAAAAGGCAACAGCTGATGAACAATGGCGCCATTCAGTTTTACAGAAAACTAATTGTTAATCGTTAGGCTAAATAAAAAAAAAATAGCTTCTAAGGCACCTGCCTCGTCACGTTAAATGGTATCTCACCCTGCTTTATTACCTTTTTTGATATTTCAGCAATGAGAAAAATGTCTCATTATGTTTTGCAGCAAATAAAAAGAAATTTAAACCTTCTCCCTTCCACCCTCATCATTTTTTAATGAAAAATGGCCTGAGAATCTTACCATTATTTTTGAATGGTCATAGTGTCAGGATGAAATAAGTTGTCTTAACTATAAGTAAAGTCATATCATATTGAAGTCATGAAAACAAACATTTTTTAAACAAAAAACACATGCTTACATATAGTTTCATATAAACAGAGAATAAACTGAAACAGTCGTGTCAGATGTCTAGGCATGCATTCATAATTCGAAGTTAATATCAAAATTTGAACAACTTGATCCAACGTGAAAAAACGTCTCTAAAATTTGTTTTTATCGGTAAAGGAAAACATCTAGATATCGTTAGTTTCCTAGCTAGAATTTTCTGGTTCTTATCGAAAATTTATCAAACGAAATGTAAGAAATCTAATAACCAGCTGGTTTGTTGGTTTGTATACTCATGTGGAATCAATGGTAAACAAATTAGAGACTTGTTGTGGAATATTTGTTCTCATAACTTGAGAGTATCTCTTGCGCATATTTATGTTTTTTTACGTAGTCTACGTTTGGCTCCGCCATACAAAGACCCACTAATTTTCATTGAAAAATATTCTAACAACGCGGAGGCATATTAGCTTCTCTTTTTTCCGAATAAATTATCATGGGAATTCGTGGATCTTCATACTGCAAAGCCAGATTCCTTCATGTTAAGAAGGGTGGTGATGGGTAATCATTACACTTAAATTTAAATGACTATCGAGAGGTGGGACTCCATATTCGTTTATCATCAATATGCGAATAAACCGGAAGCTTTTCATTTAATTACGAAAAAGTATAACAGGAAACCTCTAAACTGAGTGAACATCACAATTACATGCTTGTTTCATTGCATAAACGCCGAAATCGTACAAAGTAAAAAAGTACAATTATTTTTCAGGGGTAAAAACCTGTTTCATGTTTAACAGCCAGGATCTTCAGCTTTTCCAATCAGTTTTAATTGCTGATAAATCGTAAGTATGAATAAAGTTAATAGCTTTTAAACTCAATGACAATATAAACTAGGCACTACTTATAACTGGTACAATCACAGAAAAAAATTAAAATCAAATTAAAAGTTATACTTTCTTGCAAATAAAGATTTGCAAAATATATATTTAATACTACACAGCAAAGATTTTGCCAATATTTATTAATAAAACACAGCGATACGCAAATTGTTAATCAAATTTAAATTTACCTTGGGCTATGGAGTAAATGCACATTGGTTGCAAAACGGTGCGTATTGTCAACTTAACTTGGTATTAATACAATTCATGGTGGCTGCAAAGGAAATGTAGGTCTCCAATCTTGAATAAATAAATGGAGATACATCTTATTATATCTATTATATTGTCATCTTAGCCATGTAAAAACTTTATCGGTAATTTGTTCGATTTTCTTAGATCTCGTACAGCAGATATTTTCAAAATTTGCTGGAAAGAATTATTAGGCCATGCCTCCGTTGTCAATCAGCGCCTCAATTATAAGAAGAACTCAACATCTATAAATATCGTTTGGAGCGCACCATTGGTTTACTACTAGTAATCAATATTCAATTTCCCGATTCCTTGAAAATTGATTTTCATTTTTTTTTTTCATTATTTTGTCCTATGATTTGATTTAGTGAATTGCTACTAAGAATATTGTCCTCAATAATAGACTAGCCCACAAGTGTGCTCCTGCATTATTGTAGACAAATATCCTTCGCATCAGAAACAAAACTTTCATTATTCTAATATGTAATGACAAAACGCAATTCACCAAATACCTTTGTCTTTGAACTCGGCATGAAATCTGATCTATGCATTGGTCGTCGATAAATTCTTTTTGCAACGGAATTTTTGTTCGCTTGTTCTTCTATATTTGCACGGTGTGAAAGAATATTGTTACTTTAAAAAAGAACAAAAACTTTTTTTTTTATCAGAAACAAACAGATTTCACGTGTACTGAAGAAGCCTGACAAAGACGCATTATTCCTGATAGGAACCACAGGACAAACTTCATGCCATGATGGTGATTATGTCAGATTTTACGAAGGTTAGTATATAATTTACGGAAGAATATGAAGTAAATAAACATGAGACCACATCACATATGTTAACTCCGTGTAAACATGGTCTATAAAAAAAAGATATTTCTTCTTTAGACAAGAATGGAAATACAAGTAAGGGGACGACCATTTGATTTTTAAGGGCGTGCTTGCGCGATTTTGTAAATAAATAATTGTGCCAGTGACAATATTTTAATTCTCCTTATTGTGAAAATGAATCATTCTATTTCGATTGAAGTGTTGCAAATGTAAATAAATAATTTCATGTGACATTTGGTGAAAATAAATAATTTGTTCGAGATTTTCATGAAAATAAATATTTTTTTCTAAGCAAAATCGCCCAAGCATCCCCTGAAAATCAAATGGTCGTCCCCTAAAGTCATGGATCAAAACAAAATACGTTAAAATGAGTTAGCAGTTGACATTTAAGCCACGAACCCAAATCACTATGGAGGGGNCTTTTTTTTATTTCAACGCGTCTTAAAAATTTCATTTTGTGCACGAAATTAAAAATTGTACTTGAAAGCATAATAATATATATGATGTCCCAATAACATCCCGTTCGTGGATGAATCTGCTGTTGGATAAGAAGCTGTCATACAAACACTCGCGCCATCTGTTGTCATAATTCAATCATACGCTACGTTTATTTGAAAAGCACATTAAGATAAAAATTGCACGAAAATACAAAGACAAAATTTAAATATAAATGAAAGAATGGTGCACAATAAATACTTACTTTGAACATTTCTCTTTCAAATTATAAAACATGAATTCTGAAGGTAGATATGCTAGTAATGGCGTGAAAGAAGATTTCAGAACTATGAACAAAACATAGAAATGGGTTCATTTGAAGAAAGGACATAAAATATTTTAAAAATGAGTTTATAAGGACTGCAGAAGTATGGATGAAATAGGAACATTGAAAGAAAGAAATCAATATAAAATAAAATAAATTGATATTATAGAATCTATAATATCAAATATAGAAAATGATATATAAGGAAAGTGATAAGAGAAGAGAAGATAAAATTTACAGCATGGACTTTCTCTTGTGGCGGGAATCCCCCTCCATAAATCACAGCAATTGGAGGGAATTGGATTTATACAAAAAATACTTGTTTGGACGTTACCATCGGACCAGGACTGAAGGTTCAATTATATAGACACATTCAATAATTTGCAATTTTGCCATTCTTAGTTCTATGCCTAGTTAACAATAATAAGCATGGATCAGTCCTACGTCTTTGATAATGTATTGCTTTTGTCAGAGGCATCTTTCCCTATAAGACTGCACTATACCTTTTCCTCAACTATAGACCAGAATAAAAAAAATCTAGTACAGCTAGGCGAGATTGAACAACATGGTTTGAATGAGAAATGCATAATAAAGAAAAACAGTGAATTATCAGATCTTTATTTCCTAATTTTCAATTTCAAAAATTAGGGAAGAAAAATCGGATTATGATCATCGAGGTCTGTTCATACGGCAAGTCCGGAAATTGCTTCTTTAGATCTATTAGCTAAGAATTCACGGGCTCGGAGAACAATCATAAATATATACGTGACATTGCTGTTGAAGAAATAAGTCGTGATAATTTTTTTTATGAGTAGTACATCTCTGTAGACTTCGGAAAACATGTAGTTAGAATGAAAAGATACGACGGAAGCTTTGAATCTTCGGCAACAGAAACTGAAATTGTAGCTGTGGCTGATGCAGCGTTAATATTCTAATGGAGCAAGTAAGCTCAACTGTCGTGTGGCAGCAAAAATTTCTCCCGAATAAATCAAATACATTCTGCAACACCTACAATTTAAACTTGCAGTACAAAAATGAAAATCATTTTAATCTAATATATAAAATTGAGAGCAATATAAATCAAAGATGATACATCTGATAAATTAAAAAAATAAAACCACATCTAGAAAGGTTGATTTGAAAACGTCGGAAAACAAAAGAAATTTGTCAGAAGATAATCCGGTTTTCAATCTTTCAAAAAAAGTATTGTCCGACTCTCACAAAAAACTGCTGGAGTTTGGGTTAAAATTTGTTCCAACTAACAGGAAGATTGACATGAAAGAGCTCATTGTCAGATGTAAAAGAATGAGAAAGACGAATATGATTAAGGATTGGTAAAAATTGGTAAAAAAAAACTTCTTTCAATCTCGCGAAACAGGAAGGATTTAATGTCAGATTCGTCTATTGTTGTACGTCTAAGTGATAAAGGTAGTGATGTTTGTGTAATTGATTCTGAAGATTACATATTGAAAATCGAGGAAGAATTGCAAGACTCCACTACCTACGCCAAACTGGAAAAAGATATCACGGATGATATAACAAAATAGTGGAACTTGTAAATCGGCTGTTTCGAAAAGGGTATATATCTGAGGATATTAAGAAATACATGCTACCCAGAAATGTTAGTAGTAGACAAACTACCGTTTCTGGCGCAACCCCCAGTAATGTTAACCCTATGGAAAAAGATGCCTATGAGGATACCTTTTGAGGATACCCTATGACGTCATCTAGTAATTAATTTATGTCNTATTGTTACTTTAAAAAAGAACAAAAACTTTTTTTTTTATCAGAAACAAACAGATTTCACGTGTACTGAAGAAGCCTGACAAAGACGCATTATTCCTGATAGGAACCACAGGACAAACTTCATGCCATGATGGTGATTATGTCAGATTTTACGAAGGTTAGTATATAATTTACGGAAGAATATGAAGTAAATAAACATGAGACCACATCACATATGTTAACTCCGTGTAAACATGGTCTATAAAAAAAAGATATTTCTTCTTTAGACAAGAATGGAAATACAAGTAAGGGGACGACCATTTGATTTTTAAGGGCGTGCTTGCGCGATTTTGTAAATAAATAATTGTGCCAGTGACAATATTTTAATTCTCCTTATTGTGAAAATGAATCATTCTATTTCGATTGAAGTGTTGCAAATGTAAATAAATAATTTCATGTGACATTTGGTGAAAATAAATAATTTGTTCGAGATTTTCATGAAAATAAATATTTTTTTCTAAGCAAAATCGCCCAAGCATCCCCTGAAAATCAAATGGTCGTCCCCTAAAGTCATGGATCAAAACAAAATACGTTAAAATGAGTTAGCAGTTGACATTTAAGCCACGAACCCAAATCACTATGGAGGGGTTTTTCCGCCACCAGAGAAAGTCCATGCTGTAATTTTTTATCTTCTCTAAAATGAAAAGGCTTTTTTTTATTTCAACGCGTCTTAAAAATTTCATTTTGTGCACGAAATTAAAAATTGTACTTGAAAGCATAATAATATATATGATGTCCCAATAACATCCCGTTCGTGGATGAATCTGCTGTTGGATAAGAAGCTGTCATACAAACACTCGCGCCATCTGTTGTCATAATTCAATCATACGCATTTTTTCCGCCACGTTTATTTGAAAAGCACATTAAAATAAAAATTGCACGAAAATACAAAGACAAAATTTAAATATAAATGAAAGAATGGTGCACAATAAATACTTACTTTGAACATTTCTCTTTCAAATTATAAAACATGAATTCTAAGAAATTAAAACTGAAGGTAGATATGCTAGTAATGGCGTGAAAGAAGATTTCAGAACTATGAACAAAACATAGAAATGGGTTCATTTGAAGAAAGGACATAAAATATTTTAAAAATGAGTTTATAAAGACTGCAGAAGTATGGATGAAATAGGAACATTGAAAGAAAGAAATCAATATAAAATAAAATAAATTGATATTATAGAATCTATAATATCAAATATAGAAAATGATATATAAGGAAAGTGATAAGAGAAGAGAAGATAAAATTTACAGCATGGACTTTCTCTGGTGGCGGAAAAACCCCTCCATAAATCACAGCAATTGGAGGGAATTGGATTTATACAAAAAATACTTGTTTGGACGTTACCATCGGACCAGGACTGAAGGTTCAAATATATAGACACATTCAATATCTTGCAATTTTGCCATTCTTAGATGCCTAGTTAGCCATAATAAGCATGGATCATTCCTACGTCTTTGATAATGTATTGCTTTTGTCAGAGGCGACTGCACTATACCTTTTCCTCAACTATATTTCTATTTCTTTATTAGCTTTGGACATACAAATTCATCAGCATAATACATATTACTTAAATCACAGTTATAATCCCGTTAGTAACAGTAATCGTACAGTACATATACAGTACATATACAGTTCATAAGTAATTGGTAGATACATCAGAGGAGTACTACATCACAATATCTGACTACGAATATAAAATGTTTTGTGAAGATAATTGTCATAATTACACAAATTACGAATTTGTTTTACATTTACTGAACTAAGTAACTGAACTAACTGAAAAGTTGATGGTCTAACCCAATAATACTTCTTTTTATATTTTTTACGTAAATCTAAATATCGGGGCCGTGACACTGAAGGATGAAATGAAATTCATCTTCAGTAACATCCATAGTACATAAAGTACACAGTCTATTTGCTCTTTCAATGCCATGAAATCTACCGGTTTCAATCAATAAATTATGTGATGACAAGCGAATTTTTGTTGTTAAATATTTTCTATATGGAACATGCTTACATAAATAAGTCTGTAAAGTAACCTGTGAAACACAGAACTTATAGGTAAAACATTTTGACGAATCCCCCAGTGTGGCAGATAATACTTGCCTTGCTTGATCATATATTCTGTCTTTTACAAAATGTAAAATGGAATTGTCAAAAATAATATTATCTTGGTTATACCAAAAGTCATTTAGACCTAAAGTAAAAAGTATATTTTTAACACTAGTTGCCCAGTTCTGTACTCAGAATGAAAATATTAATATTCTAATGGAGCAAGTAAGCTCAACTGTCGTGTGGCCAAAATTTCTCCCGAATAAATCAAATACATTCTGCAACACCTACACTTTAAACTTGCAGTACAAAAATGGAAATCATTTTAATCTAATATATAAAATTGAGAGCAATATAAATTTGTCTGCCAAAATCAAAGATGATACATCTGATAAATTAAAAAATAAAATCACATCTAGAAAGGTTGATTTGAAAACGTCGGAACACAAAAGAAATTTGTCAGAAGATAATGCGGTTTTCAATCTTTCAAAAAAGTATTGTCCGGCTCTCATAAAAACATGCTGGGGCTTGGGTTAAAATTTGTTCCAACTAACAGGAAGATTGACATGACAGAACTCATTGCAGATGTAAAAGAATGAGAAAGGGGGGATATTTCTTTGATGAAAATGAAACTGACAAAATTTATGACACCGAAGATGATGATGAATTAGAAAATTTTGGACTTGATATCAAAAAGAAATCTAACTGGACACCCCTCTCCCTGGGGACGGGAAGACTGGCTTGATCTTTATCTAAAACTGGTTAAAGATGATATATAATCAATGGGGTACAAAAGAACTATTCCTTAAATCTCACTAAACAGGAAGGATCTATCGTTGTACGTCTTTCGAAGTGATAAAGGAAGTGGTGTTTGTATAATTGATTCTGAGATTACATATTGAAAATCAAGGAAGAATTGCAAGACTCCACTACCTACGCCAAACTGGAAAAAGATATCACGGATGATATAACAAAATAGTGGAACTTGAAAATCGGCTGTTTCGAAAAGGGTATATATCTGAGGATATTAAGAAATACATGCTACACAGAAATGTTCGTGCGGGAAGGGTGAAGGGGAATCCAAAAATACATAAAACAAATGGTATGAACCATCCCACCGATCGCGAGAAAAGAGCGGAACTCGCAGAAAAAGAACTACAGGAAAATGTACAGTCTTACATAAAAGATACAACTGATTTTTGAATAAAATTAAAAATATTTCACATCCGCTCTCTGAAAATCCAATATTGTTTTGCATGGATGTCAACTTATATACCCAAGTGTTCCAAAAGATGAGTGATTTCAAGCATGAAGTAGATAATACAGTTTTACCCACCGAAGAAGTCATCTCGATGATAAAACTAGTACTAGAGAACAATAATTTTACTTTTAACGGTAAACATTATTTACAGATAGACGGTACACTACAGCCATAGGATCGCGTCTCGGTCATTTAAATATAACCTTAAAACCAGTTACTATACCGTAGCCAAACAACCTCATTATTTTAGTATAGGGTGTAGGTTGGGGAGTATTTAACACACAAGATTGCGTCGCAAATGCAGCAGTTTGAACTGTGATTTGTTAAGATGTAATTTGATTGAAACATGTTATTGTGAATGTGGTAAATGTCATAGAATCTGCGGAACACTTTTTCCTAGTATGCCCTATATATTTAATGCAAAGAAATATTTTATTACCCGGAATGAGAGATTTGAATGTTCAAATAACAATTGAAAATATTTTATTTGGCAATGCAGATTTTGATGATGAAACAAATTCACAACTTTCTTTGTTGGTCCAGAAATTTATATTAGATTCCAATAGATTTGTCATAAATAATATGTAACTTATAAGATACTGTTGCTGTATGTATTGATTCAGTAGATTAATACGACGACCAACTCTTCTAACTTATTTTTACTTTCTCTTTCTTCCTATTTTTTTTTTCTTTCACTTTTCTTTTCAAACCGTTCTAGCCTTCGCTATGTTCATTTTTTCTCTCAATAAAATAGAAATGCTATAATAATATGTCAATATAATATACTGTTTATTTGTATATATGTATTTGTATTGGAGAAGACTTTCTGAGCTCACGCTTGTGTCTGATCCATTGTCATGTATCTGTTTTGACAATAAATAAGTTTAAAGTACAGCCATAGGATCGCGTCTTGGGATGAATTATGCCAGTACATATATGCGAACCTGGGAAAGTGAGCTATTACGACAAGCTCGGGAAAACCGTTAGTCTACTTTAGATACATTGACGATGTTTGGGGAATATGGGAACATGGTGAAGAAAAATTGCAAGAATTTCAAAATCTTGCTAATTCACTTTACCCAAGGATCAAAGTTGAATTAAGGCATTCTGCAAGCAGTATTGAATTTTTAGACACGGAAACAAGTATAGAAAATGGTTTCTTAAAAACTAAATTATATGAAAAACCCACAGACAAACATATGTACCTGCATAAACTTTCTGATCATCCTAAAAATGTAAAAAAAAATCTATTCGTTATGGTCTTGGAATTCGAGTTCAAAGTATTTGTGAAAATGAGAAAGATTACTTGAAAGCTAGGACAAACATAAAACAACGTCTCAAACGAAGTGGATATAAAGAATGTTAGAAGATCAATTAGCAAAGGTAGATATGCTAGATAGAGATGAGACACTCAAAAAGTCTAACAATATTAAACAAAAAACGTGTGCTAATTGTATTAACTTACAACCGAACACTACAAGAAGTTGGTAAAATTCTGCGTAAACATCACCATATTTTGAAAACATCTCCAAGGTTAAGACAAATTTTCAACGAACAACCTCTCTGTGCTTTTCGTAGAGACAACAATTCAGCTGACATTGTTGTTCATTAAAAAGTGGCCAAAGCTATGAGAGGTAATGATAAGAGCCATCATGGGAAAAAAAAATAAAATAAACGAAAAATGCGGAAGGGATTGTGTTATTTGTGAGAAGCGTTATACCGGAGAAGCTAAAACAAAATCTGGAATCATTATTAACTGTAATGGCAACATTCATTGTAGAACATCAAATGACGTATACGGAATTTATTGCTCAAAATGTAAATACATTGTGTATGTGGGAGAAACCGAGACCATGGTCAAGACAAGAATGCAGAATCACATAACCGATGTACGAAAAAAAAAGAGTTAAAGACAAATCACCTGGCCATTCAACTGACAATTTCAAATATGTAGGAATAGAAGTCAGAAGAAAAGAAAATCAAGCATACAGACAAACAAGAGAATCCCTATTTATAAAAATATGTAAAACAAAATAGGAAGGTCTTAATATAAAAGAGTTAACTCTATCAATTCTGTTTGTCAGTAATTTTTCCGTAAACAATTTGTGTAAAGTATCAAGATCAATATTACAGTTATCTGTGAGGTAACGTTGTTTATTCTGTATCTAGTGACATTTTTGTTTTGCATCTGACAAGACGGCTGTGTCGTTGAAATATAATGCAAATACTTTGTTCAATATTTTCCTCAACCGATATATCATCAATACGTTTATAAACCAAAAGAAAATTGGTTACTTATGTATTAGTAAAAAGATTTTTGCTTTATATTTTATGAAGCAGAGAGAATTGTGGTTCATAACTCAGTCCTGCAGTGAGCATTAGTTCTCCAAAATGACGAAGGTGCAAATTGAGTCACGGTTTCAAACTTCTAGATATTTGTTTCCACAAGCAGGCGATGATGTCTTATTGCTTTCATACGATAGAAACAGTATTGGTCAGTGGATGATCAGTCAATTTTTTATATTGCAGTATCAATGTTATTGTTGTAGGGAACAGTTCTGATGGATTGCTGAGGTATGAAGATAATTGCATGGTATCTAACAAAACATTTGTTTCGGACAGTATGATGATGTTTATTGATGTTAAAAGTCCTTTCATCGAAATATGGACACTCGTAGTTAAACCACAGGGTGAGGTCCGATGATAGATTACTGTTGTACAAGAAAATTACAAGTTAAGATTATCAGCCATTATATAGTACTCAGATCTGCTGTTTATGTACTTAATGTACCCTTTTATAATGACATTGCCTATTCATTATCATATCTTCTTTAACTGTATAGCAGGAACTTTTTAACATGATAAAAACCACTATGATCTGTTGATCGAAGACCTTAGAGAATCAACAGCCAAGTAGAGATCTGGCTCTCCCAAAAATCCAATATTGACAGAAAAGCATGAATCTAAGTATATAAATCATAGCAGTGAATAATACTTAGTTTGGGTTTCTTACTAACACCAGGGATCCGTTGGGAAAAAGACTATTGGTAATTTTCATGAGCTGTTCTTCTGTGATAAAGTCCTCAGTTATGCTAGATGTGTTCTTTCTAACCGTATTTTTCACTGCAATTTCCTTATATTATTTAAGTATTACTTTTAGGCCCGTAAGGTTATTTGTTCTATATTATTTCCTTTATATAATGTGATCTTCTAAATGTTTGATTTCCATAGGTTCTTATAAATAAAGGCATCTCATTATTCAATAAATTGGGAGACCAACAATCAAAACATTTGCAAAAGGTGATAAGAATAAATAACGTAAATGGCTGATATAAACACCAATATCAGCTGAGAACAGATATTTGAACGAAGGAGATACTTTTAGTCTTGACCAATACGGGACTTTTGAGTCGGATATGAACCGGAAAAAAGTTATATTACTATACTACAAAAGTTCTATTAATTCTATACGACAAAATCAATACATAATATCTCACGTGTACACTTTGTTCAATTACTATTATCTAAATTTATGTAAATTCTAAAACCTAAGGATAAACTCCCTACATCGTAGTTTTGTCCTTTGTTATATTTGATATTAATGATTATTCGGATTTCGTTTGGTTATATGCTTTTTTAAACATCTTTTGAAATTATGGATTTCCTTTGTTTGGGTTCTAGTGCTGCTGATGAGGAATTAATTTCCGAAATGGCCATACAGCTCATTAAAATTATTGCATTTGGAGTAAACATATGTGTTATGGTCTCATGTTCATTTACTCCATATCCTTTCGTAAAATATTCAATACAGGAGTTTGTCTTTTATTGCAGTGAGGAGTTGGTAAAACGAGATGTATGCTCTTTATTTTTCTTAGATATGGTGTACTTGTACATTAGATAATATCTCACGTGTACACTTTGTTCAATTACTATTATCTAAATTTATGTAAATTCTAAAACCTAAGGATAAACTCCCTACGTCGTAGTTTTGTCCTTTGTTATATTTGATATTAATGATTATTCGGATTTCGTTTGGTTATATGCTTTTTTAAACATCTTTTGAAATTATGGATTTCCTTTGTTTGGGTTCTAGTGCTGCTGATGAGGAATTAATTTCCGAAATGGCCATACAGCTCATTAAAATTATTGCATTTGGAGTAAACATATGTGTTATGGTTTCATGTTCATTTACTCCATATCCTTTCGTAAAATAAAAAAAAAATAAAGACGGAATCCCTGATTTATGAACAGTGTTGAGCTAAGGGTGATTTATATTTATTTATTATATAGAGGACGGTGAAAGATTGAAATTTCTCAGTGAAAGAAAAGTTATAATTAACTGTGAAATTATTTTCCATAATTTCACTCTAGGAAGTGACGTCACAATAGACGTCGTCAACGTTGTTGTTAAGTAAACGTCTCGGCGGATTAACATGGAAAACGTAGTTCATGAAAAGATTTTCAAATTAAACCAATAATTATGAGAGAACTGATCTATATAATAAAAACAATAACTAATCCTAGATTCTGATTATCGAAAATATTCAACTCATGATCGAAAAACACTGTAATTCACTCATGCGCTGCGCGCATTCGTGAATTACTGCGTTGTTCGATCATTCGTTGAATATTTTGCGATAATCAGAATCTCGGATTAGTTATAGTATAACTATTGTATCGCTTAAGGTTAATTGTAATTTTTTTTTTTGCCAATTGAAATTTAATTAAAGAATTATCATGTAGAAATAAAGAAAAGTATACACTTCAACTTCATAAATAGTTTGTTTTTATATGGTAGCTATTTGTTTCAATAGTTCAGTAATCCAGGAATTCCTCCTTACTGGTATTTGAAGCGATTGTTTCTGCCTCTGCTGGTGGACTGTAAGTCCCCGAGGGTATTTGTAGTGGTTTATAATATCCACCGTGAAATAAGTTCTAAAGGAACATATTTCATAGCTCGCCCGGTGAAATGATCTCCAGTTAGAAACTATTTACTGCCCACCTGGTGAAATAATCACCAGACGGAACAAATCTCATACATATATCAATAACATTTGTTCTATCTGGAACTTATATCAAAAAATACTATTTTGGCTTACATATTCACCAACCCAGTGGCTAGTACTTCGATGCCGGCCCGAAAACCGATTTTATTTGGAAACTTGCTATATTTAACAATTTTATCTAAACTAAGGAGCACCTCCCTTCGCATAGCTTTGTCCTTAGCTGATTTAGGCTTTACTGTTGAGATCGTATTGCTAATTTGTTCTATATTGATATCAGCTTTATCACATATTTTGGTATATGGATTTCAAAGTGTTTTGATTTGATCTGCACTGAAGAGACATAAGTTGTCGAAATGCGCATATGCAGAAACTAAATTAACACGAACTTCGGTATTTTGTTATCACGAAAGTTCCTATCTCAAAAATCCCCTATCAAAATCAGAGCAAATATTATTTTTATAAAGCTGTGTATTTGTTTTAGTTTTTTTTTCATCAGCTAAAGATGGCTGTTTTGGTACTCCAGTGCATTTAGTTGCTAGTGGAGACGAACAATACATCACAAGTGCTAACTTTCCAAATTTATATCCAGCGTAAGTATTCTTTAAGTAACAAGACATTTCAGAAACTAATTTAGAGGAATTATAAATATTTAAATTCCCTTAACTTTGGGTGCGTGAACAAAAAAAGTTTGATGCTCATAGCTTTAAACATATAACATGCAAACATTGATATGAAGTTAAATGAGTTAAAAGAAAGATTAATTCCTATCCGCATATGTTTTTAAATAATATTCTTGCTAGACAAATTTTGCAAGGCACCTACCTCGGAATAAGTGTTTGTCCCATTAATTGTCTACATTGCAATTTACAGATTGAAGTTAGATTTACAGAAACCTCGGTATTTAAAGTAGACACAACGAAATTTGCCGCGACTTTTCTCCAAATATCTTATCAAGTTAATGTTGAAGGTGACATGGCATACACCAACGGAAAGCTAATTTTTTGCCGCTTCATGCCATGAATTGCCATAATTTTACAACAAATTGTTAAAAAGTTTTCCATTACCCTTCTATGTTATTTTAACAGAAAATTTGAGTCGAAAACAGAGGGAGTAAACCTATGTAAACAGAACACCTGTATTTATTGTTATAATGCCCTGGGGTCTATCGATTAACCAAAACACGTGGGTCGGAGTTAATCTCAATTGCGAAGCAAAACATTAATTATGTAATTACTTGACAAAGTGTCAACAAAAACTTTTTACCTGTAAACAAATTTATTTTGATAAAAGTAAATGGTAACTGGATATTTGTTCTCCATTTTTTTTTCTCAGATTTACCTAAACATTTTTATGAAAACTAGTAAACAAATCTAAATTCTGTTTGTTCATTGGCCACCCGAATAAACAACAAACAAGCACCCTATATGCAAATAAGTAATCCATCGGCAATCTATTTGGTGTCTTTTCATTGGTTTGTTGGTTTGCGAAAATCATTCATCAATCACTCCCACATCGAATTTCTTTAAAATTTGAGTGATATTAACATGAAGGTCTATGGAAAATATTTTTATTTGAACTTTGATAATTTCGGTAAATATACCATGAGTAGCGGCAAAAAATTAGAAAATGATACATATATGTTTCATTAGGGTCTTATTTAAAACAAAATAGCTACAGCGATTTAAGCTACGGCAAATTTCGTTGTGCGTACTTTAGTAATTTAAAAACACCGAAGCAAGTAAAGCCTGGACTGGTGAAATCCCGATTGAAAATCGACGATCGTGAGCAATCGACTAAACGGAAATAATAATTACAGAAACAGATGTTTGTAGCACTTGTTTGCATTATTGATACTAGGATTTTGATTCCTCTTGTCGATATTCTCTATTTTGGAACCCCTTGTTATTAATCTGTGTGTATATA
Source organism: Modiolus philippinarum (assembly GCA_002080025.1). NCBI lineage: Eukaryota > Metazoa > Mollusca > Bivalvia > Mytilida > Modiolidae > Modiolus > Modiolus philippinarum. The sequence goes on from MJUU01045042.1 coordinate 228,617, forward strand.
ATTGATTTCATGCTAGGCACGATGCGGATTGGTTTACGTTGAATCTCCCCCATGCATTCCGCTATGAATTCAATTTTGATAGTGCATCTAAATATTTGCATGAAATACAAAATATAATTAACAATGAAGGGATATGGAGTCGTTGCAAATGAGACAAAGTCTCTACAAATACGTTGTAAAATAAGCAATAGAATAATGCTTTTATTGTTGTTCTTCATCTTGAAGTCACCATGAGGCCTTCAACAATGAGCTTTACTCATACCTCATAGCAAGTTCAAGACGGCCCCTAGCACCGGTTTGAGCGGAATTCATTGCTAATTGTCGAGCAACGCTACATCCATGCTTTTTAACCTAATGATCCATGGATGCGGGATCGTCAACAAACATAAACTTAACTGGCAAAGTGTTCTTACAAGCGCTGTCATAAGACTCGATGCACCGTCTTTCGTCAATCGATAACATTTTTAGATCACATGTTTATTGTTTTTGTGTCTGTCTGTAACTGTTCATTCTATTGTTTTTAAAACATGTAATAATCATTATAAAGATTATGCCCTGCGCGGGTCGTTAAATTAGGAAAAACGCACTATCCATTTTTAGCCACGAATAAATATTTGCTTTTATAAATTTTATCGAATTTCAGAATGGTTAATTGTAAGTGGCACATATCATCCCCAAACCAAAGAAACATAGTCACAACAATTTATTATATGGATATAGAAGTAGATCCTACTGGGCAGTGTGGATTTGACTTTCTCCAGTTAAAGTCAGGTACATATATTTGATAAATAAGTAACGTTACAAAAACAGGATAACAGTAAACACCTACAATAGCCGAAAACTACAATCACATGCCACAATTCACAAGCGAGCCCCATCAGAAAAACAATAATGAAGACAAGAGACAAACATAAACAACAATAGGAACTCGGAATAGCCGGACTTGGTACCGGCACTAGCAAAAGCCAGTGGTAGGATTAAACCGGTTTATGGGTACCCAACTCCCCCTTTTCTTTATCCCGTTCCCCAATAGTATAATAAACTTACGAATAAAACCCACTACAGGTAGACTACTAACTCTTTGACCACTATCTTGGAAAAGAAAAGCATATGACTAAACGTAATTAAGAAAGATGGGTCAAAGGGTGCCCGGCTAGGTGAAGGAACCTAGTCTGCTGGTAAAATGCTGTCGTACTGCGGAAGCAAGTCTCTTTTATAACCACCTACAGCCTTTTGGTTGAGTATCTTTTAGTTGAAATTTAATTGAACAAGTATACACCAAAACTTCATTTGTTTATGACAAAATACATAACAAGTCAGACAAAATATTAGTCCAGTGCTGAACATTTTCCGTAATTCTTTAGATTATATAAAATTCTCCACAGTTTCATGAAAACAAAAACAGAAAACAAAAAAGATCAAATTTTTAGATTTGATTTTGAATGATCTCTTATTTGTATAATGACAAAACTGTAGCTTCTTGTATGTACTTTTTTTAAAATTCACCAGAGAAATGTAATTTAAACGATTAAAACGCTAGAATAAAAGAATTTTTTGTAGTTCATTTACCTTTTAACCCTTTACGCTATGTGCTTAAGTTTCTATTTGCTTTCATTGGTCGCTTTGAGTTTCTCAATCTTTGAATGTTTATTGTCTTAAAGATAATTTTAACTGTATTTCAGAGACGTAAACCTTTGAATACAGTAGCGGTATTTTCTGCAATTTTAGTATTGTTTAGTTAATTTATTCGTAATTTTAGATATTTTACTATATTTGTTTGAATCCGAATCTCATTCTAAATAACACATCAGGAGTTGAAAGAAAAGGGGATAAGATTTTGATATAGTATATTTTACGAAAGGATATGGAGTAAATGAACATGAGACCATAAAAGTAGTTTTTAAAGCTTATCTATATTAGGTAGAAGTTACTGTAAACCAACTTATTTTCGCGAATACTTTATTTCGCGTTTTGTTCCTTCTTGTGAAGTTCGCGGAGATTAATTTCGGCGATTTTCTTTTTCTGTGAATACTTTTATATAAGGATATGAACTATTCGCGACGATTTATTTTCGCGATATTTTTACGCACGCGAAAGTCGCGAAAATAAATCGCTCGCGTAAATAAGTTGGTTTACAGTATTCATCGTACGCGGATATTGGTAAGCGCATTGTAGCTACCATAACAAAGATTCATGTTCGACAACTCTCTGCAATAAAAACTGTATAATTTTAGTTTAAATGAAAAGTTTTCTCTGAATTAGAAGACTTTGTAAAAACAAGACACCGTATCGTAAACTTGAAAATTTGTGTGTCTAAATCTCCTCCTTTAACCTGAAATGATTCAGAAAAGGCTTTTTATCGTTTATTTTATTTCGAGCCGTTGAAGAAAAACCGTGTTTTTTTCACTTTTACTTGATATTGATAGACCCTCCTAGCAAATCGATAGATTATTCAGTAACTAATTTTTCTACCAAGTTTCATGAGTATTTATTTATCTTTTTGGGAGCATTTAATTGATTAAATCTGGAGTTTTGCACAAACTCCACAGGTAAATTAATTTTATATAAAGACTTGTCGCGCATTGGCCGAAGCAGATAGATTAGATTTTTCTTTACTGATATTGCTACATGTTAGGATCACGTGGTTAGGATTTGATAAATAAATATTACCACGACCAGTATAGATAACTTGAAGCGAGTCTTGTCTTTTAATTTAGACTATTAAACACATTCCTAGTTCGAAAATATTACAATATTATGCCCCCACTCGCGAGTGGGTGGTATATTGGAATACCCTTGTCTGGGTGTCCGTCCGCAATTCCGTCCATCGTTCCGTCCGTCCGTCCGAAGTTTGTCACACTTTTCTCAGCTACTGCTGGGCCGATTTCTTTCAAATTTGATATTTGACTTTATATATAGGGGGAATGCGTCGTCTCCTATTTTGGTGACCTTATGATATCAACTTCCTGTTTGGTGGGACTTAGCCATTTTTCCCTTTATTGAACATAGTTGAAATTTTCGTCGCACATTTCTCAGCTACTGCTGAGCCGATTGATTTTAAATTTGTTATTTGACTTTATATATAGGGGGAATGTGTCGTCTCCCATTTTGGTCACCTTATGATATCAACTTCCTGTTTGGCGGGACTTGGCAATTTTCCCTTTATTGAACATAGTGAAAATTTTCGTCGCACTTTTCTCAGCTACTGCTGGGCTGATTTATTTCGAATTTGGTATTTGACTATTTATACAGGGGAATGCGTCGTCTCCCATTTTGATCACCTTATGATATCTACTTCCTGTTTGGCGGGACTTGGCCAATTTTTCCCTTTTTAATGTGTTGAGTAATACGAGTTGGGTATACCTAGCACGACAAGGAATTTTTTTAAATAATTAGGTTACTCCTGATCTCCCTCAAAGGTCTGTCCTTCTTTCATATGTTGTTATTTCAGTACTCATCATTTTCTCTCTGTCTGTTTTTTTATTGCTAATTTAAAGTAACCTCGGTATTTTGTTATTTGTTGTAAATGGTTTAAAGGTCTTTTTAGAAAATTTGGTATGCGACTTCTATGTAGCAAAACAGCCAATTTTCCAACGCATATTCTCCCTTTCTGTATTTAAGATTCCTTCATTAGTATATTTACTGTAATTGTTTGAGGGTATACTTGTCAGAGATAATATTTCAATGATTTTAACAACTTTTGTCACCATGCCTCAAAATGTCTTTATTTTGCAATGGGCAGCAACTAAAATCTTCAGTATTTCGTTATTTTATTACTGTATACGCTTTCATTTGTTTTAGATAATAAGACAGAGACTTTCTGTGGGAAAAATAATTGGACTGAGATAAACCGTTCAGGAAAAGGATTCGTTATAGAATTCAAAAATGATTTTAGTGGACGGAGTCATGGCTTTTTAATCGGATATCACGAACAAACATCTTCGACAAAAATCGATTTGTAGTCTACTAGTATTAGTATTAGGAAACACTACTGTAAGATTAAGTTGAATTTTCATATTACCGTCTGGAATTTCTGTTGCAAGATGGAGCAACCCATATTACAGTAGGAAAGCGGTTGTGTATAGAAATAATGGATTAATGTCGGAACACAGAATTGTGTGAAAACGACTTTGAGTAGCTATTGAGAGTCGGCAATATTGGTAATGGGTACATGTCATAAAGTGTAATTCATTTGAGAAACACTTTATTTGAACTTGAACTGTTTTCTAAGAACCATCAGTAATCTCGATGGAGCATTGTAATTTGCCAGAGACCAATATGAATAAAAAAAATAGTTCATAAAACAGTATTTTGTTAACACATTTTAACTCACAGTTAACATGAAAAAATATTGTGAAAATAATTATAACAGAACTATAAAAGGAACTGTAAATATTCAGTGTATATACTTACAAACCCTCTTGTGTAAAAGCAGTAGGTGAAGTTGATATCTTCTGATAGAATTTAGTCTTGCTGTTTGATACATGTTAAATGGTCAAACAGTGCTACCGAAATTGAATGTGCATATGTTCAATGTATACACATAGAATTAAAACGAAGTTGCACAGATTGAATGCATAAAGAATCACTCTGCAACTTAAAGATCACAAAATATGTATAATTACTTCAAGGGGACATGTCAATTAGGAACCCAAAAACCTGTGTACTCCAACTGTTGCTTGCTGGTGGTCTATTCAGGATACATGTTAGACATAATCAACTTGCTTTAGTGGTAGAAAAATCATATGATCAAAAAAAGAATCAATAGAACCATTGAATGTTTAACAAAGTAAGCACATAGTTGTTCATTTTAAACTGATATGCAACCCGCTAACAGTGTACATAATTAAATGAGAAAACGCATAAGAATATTATTTTTAACGAAAGTAAGATATGTGCAAAACATGAGTTTATTTGTAACTCCCTTCGCATTGAGTTACGACAGTTAAGCTGTACCTCTGTCTTACATTTGTTTTCTAACACATTTTAATCCATCGTTATAAACTTAAAATTCATGTGGCAGTGAAAACCTCTCACATTAAAAGAAGACTCCTAAAAGACTTCCAATTCATTATACAGCAATCTCAAAGTGTATTGCCTAACCTTGTCTGCAGATGATAAAGTCATGGTTAATACAGCCATATTTGATAGGAACAAAATTTCTAAAAAGAAATAGCAAGAATTATGCAGGAAACTATTTAAATTTAGCCATACACACATTATTAACAGTACTTTTATATCGTTTTCTCCTCTTTTTCTCACTCTATCCAACATGCCTGCCTAACCGTGAAATGGTCTGTTTAGACACGAATGTAGTTGAAATAGCCCATTTGCCAATAAAAACTGTGTTCCCGTATTTAACATCGCGTTTTACACTCTTATTAAAATGTGAATTATAATAAAATTACCGAACAGAATTGTCAAGAGCACAATTCCAAGAGGCAAAAAGACAAAGCAGTTGGAAATTCACTGGAAATGCTCCTAATTTGGCACATCCATTTCAAAAGAAATAGTGGGTTAAACCGGTTTTTGGCATGCCTAACCTCCCTTCCATTGTGGTAGTGTTCGGTAGCAACCCAGCAACAATTACTATGGAAAGGTCGTATTTGTGAAAGGAATATTGATCCCAGTAGTAAATATAAACAGAATCTTGAATCACACTTCGGACCGAAACTTCATTTATTTTTCGCAAGCGACTGATATCATTAAAAAACTTTTTTAAAGATCGTATGAGACAGAATTTTTTGAAGCCTTGATTGATAAGGCAGTCAAGAAGATAAATATGTATATTTGAGAGAGTCTGTTTTATTTGTGTTAGCTCTCGCGTAACGAATCAATTGTGAAGCAGACACTCCATAAGCAGGAGAAGTTTGAATATTACTAAACAATTAAAGAATAATGTCCATATTAGGGAAATTGATAACTGAAAATATAAATAAAAATTGTCCCTTTGTCGTAAACTATAGTACTGAGATTACTTTTTTCGTCAACTTCAAGATGTTAGTCCAGAAAAGATGTAGGTCTAGTGGTTGTCGTTTCCTTTATCTTTAGTCCTGGAGTTATATTGATGGGACCTATTTGGCAAAAGATGCATAATTAATTGAAAGAACATAATCAATATATCTATAAGTGAGACTAAAGGGAAGACAAAGGGAAGCACAACCAGACTGGGGAATTTCCAACGTAAACTACAGAAAACCGAGACTTCATACTTGGTGATATTTATTAGATAATAAATCTCTATTTGATATGCTTATATTTCATTAGATTTCATATAAAGGGCTTCCGCTTTATAAGGGTTCATATGTAAATCTGAAGACATGTCCTTGATTGAGGGAAAATTGTAAAATTTGTACTCTCAAATTTTAATTTTTTGAGGGAATAATACTTACATGATTGAAGTTACATTTGGATTATCTCTCTTTATATGTTCACACTTCGCTGATTGTGCTTTAAATAAATAATTAAAAGCACTTAGGTGTAACATCAGCTGACCTCCCGTCATGCATACCTGCATTCCCCAGTCTCTCTCGGCGAAATAGGGTTCACCAAGATAGATTCGAAAGGGGAGGTGGGAGGGTTTTCAATCATGTAAGTATTATTCCCTCAAAAAATAAAAATTTGAGGGTACAAATTTTACAATTTTTTATTATAAATAATACTTACATGATTGAAGTTACATTTGGATCTACACAGTTTGCAAAGCTAACTTCCTGCTTGAGAATCTCCTGGTGGTGGAAGTTTATTCTTTACAATTCTCCACTTCCTAGGTCATTTACATATTTAAAAACTTCTGTACAAATGTACATATGTATATATCTATATATTGGTAATTCAAACGCAACATTGTACAATAAAAAATCTTTTTTTTTT
>MJUU01045043.1:9597-30461 GCA_002080025.1 Modiolus philippinarum
TATACAGTACAAAATACCTACTCCTGTTACTGAGGTCACATGTACCAGGGTTTAGTATTTTGGAAATGGATTCCATTATCACGGATTAAGTAAATTCTTTATCTATTTTAGACGTCAAGACTATACAGTACAAAATACCTACGTGTGTTACTGAGGTCACGTGTGCCAGGATTTAGTACTTGGGGAATGGAGTTAATTGTAACACAGCTGTATGATAAGTCTACCAATGTAGCAATGGCAGCTCTTGGCCTACTGGAGGAAGCTTGTGAAGTTGATGTAAGTGATCTAAAGGCTGAAGAGAGAACATATTTGTTGAATACAGATAAAACTTCCTACTATCAATTTAAAATCATGGCTTTTTCAGTCAAGCAAAATAATGAAAAACAGTACAGGTACTGTGGAATTACTTTTATTCATGGACATCAATTTTTGTGGTTTTCATAAATTTCACTATTTCGTCGGAATTAAAATTTGTGGTTTTGACTTCTTTGTATTTAAAATGCATAGTTCAGTTAAAATATCAGATTTGGGACATATACTGTGAAAGGACTATTGTTCGTTCGGTCCCAATTTTAGTGGTTTTGTGGTTAGCTTAAACCATGAAATTAAGTTCTCAACAAAATGCAATTTTTTTCATTGATTTTAAATAAAAAGAAGTAATTTTTATGTAAACCATTGTATTCATAAACTTTGTCTTTTAGTGTCAAAGCTTTTTAATGCTGTGTGGTTCATGTCAAAGTTTTACTAGAGGCTTATATTCTCAGTAGAAAATAAATGATAAATCTAAACAGTGTTCAGTTCACATTAAATCTAGAAAGTTTTAAATTAAAAAACAAAAACACTGAGCTATCATTAGTTTTAGCTTTAAGGTAGATCGACTCTAATACACGTCGCATTCGATTGGCGCATTTGCGAAACACAAGTCGGATACGGAATAGACTTGATTTTCAAGCCGGAACATTCCTTATTTGGCCTTTTCATTGTGACGTCATAATAAATTGACGCCCTTTTCCCGTAAATATTGTCTTTTTTATAAATTATATAAAATATCTCTCTTAATCAAACGGTGACATATAGATTTTTAAGCTCAACATACAGCTGAAGGGTATACCTTTTTAATATCAAAAAATAAAAACAATCTTATCTGATATTTATTTCATATGATAGCTAAACAATAAGCATGTTCTCATAGTTCCCTATATATTCTTTGTAAATATCGCTGAAAAATACTGAATTTGGACTAATTTTCAAAGTCTAAAAATATGATCGGTGACATCACTTTTATTTCATTTTTTTAAAAAATAGAATAAGATCTACAAAATACCTGAAAATAAAAAAATTCTGTCTGATATTTTTATTAGGCTCGATCTACCTTAAATGATATATTGTACTAATGTTCTAAATGGTTGACACCTTCAGATTCTATCCAATAGGAGTTATCTTTAAATTTTATTGTGTTGAGATTCTTTCAGAGTCATTTCCATATGAGTGACCTTCTTAAGAAAAGTTCTTTAGACTTCAATGCTTTGGTTGTCTATACAGCATTAACAAACTAAGGGCTGTTCCAGAAAAATTGACATGGGGGGGTTTGAAGGCACTTTTTATTGACCCCCACCACCCATAGAATTCTTCCCCATATGTACAATACAAAAGGATGAAGAAAACACAACCACCCACAGCAATTTATATAAAGTGCCTTCAAAGGGTCCCAGACCAACTTTTCTGGAACAGCCCTAACCAATAAACCATATCCAATTTCTGGTATTTAGATTCACCAATTGTTGTTTGTCTGCCCTACGTCATAAACATGTCCGCCTCATGTGACCAATGTACTTCAAAAACACAATGTCATGACATTTAAGGCTCTTTGACATGACTTTTGTATATACTGTGACATGTTGAATCCTGATTCCAGAGCTGGGATATGGTATGCCTTCCAAATATCTTCCATTACTATTTAGTACATAACAAGTAAGAATCCTACGATTTCATTGGATAATCTGACGTCACTATATTTCAACAGTAATTTGTTTACCTTGACAGCGGGATACTATACTTGACGACAGGACTATACTTTGCCTCTTTCTCAGTTTGTTTTCTTTTCTGTTATGTACTAAATTAATTACGGACTTCTCCCTCGGGAACCATGTTCCTATAATGTTGTCTGGTGCGAATAGTGCCCTCGCCTGTCGGCTCGTGCTTTATACACACCAGACAACACTATAGGAAAACAGTTCCCTCTGGAGAAGTCCATAATAGACAAATATTACATAAAACAAGAATCATTATGATAAAGATGTATTTACATATTTTACAGACCTGTTTGAATTCATTACTAAAGCTCCGCCCTTCTTGTTTACACCTTGGGGATAAAGGAGTATTGTTGCTATGCCGACTGATGTCAATGCCAAAAGGATTCAAAGCTTTAATGGCAGCCAATTATGTAAACACTGAACTTCAGAAGTGGAAAAAGGTCAGATTTATTATAAGATTGGATGATTGTGGACAAATTAAATGGTTCAAACCAGCATACATGTACATTTCCAAGTCAAAAGCACAGCTTTTTCAAAAAATTATTGTTAGGATATTTCTTCTTTTATCCCAATGTAATTCATTTCAAAAGATATAGAATTGTTTGAATTCATTTTAACTATTTGGCCATGATTTGTATAAACATTGTATTTTTATATCATTCATGCACCAAATATAAATAATGCTCAACATATTTTCACTATATACATGTAAACGAGGAAAGGATATGGAGTAAATGCACATAGGACAAAGTCTCTACAAATACATGGCAGAACCAGCCAATGAGACAATGCTTCTATTTGTTGTTCTTCATCTTGAAGTCACCATGTACATGAAAATGAAAACAGGTAGAATTGACGGTATATATAATGGCTAATTTCTTCCATCATGAGAAATTTTCCAAAAACATAAATAAATATATCATTAATGGAATAAACCTGGATATGGTATAATGAAATAAGAAATGTTTGACAACCATAGTTGCCAACCTCCGACATTCAAAAATCATGTCATGACATGACATGATATACCAAAAAGCGTGTGAAAACGCGTGACATACTTTTGGATTATTGTACAAAATTTATATACATTGTGTAAAAACCAATTTACCAATATAAACTCCCATTGTATTCAACATTTGCCTGTTTTGTTGATTTTAGAACAACCTGACTAGGGACATATTAAAAACAATTACAAGTCATGTTGAATTTACAAGAAAATAAGGCAAAAAGTAAGCAAAGATTTTCTTAGCCTGGTCCTTGATGATCCCATCACAGGGCCTTGTTACTAATTAGAAAATTTTACTATCCATGCATATACACTAATATGCATGGATAGTAAAATTTTCTAATTAGTAACAAGGCCCTGTGATCCCATGGCCATCATTTAACAAATTTTTGTAGCTGGCGAGGAGGAAATGGCCTTGAACCTATCTTGACAGATTAAGAGTTCCAACTGAGCCCGAGCTTTTGTATATCAGACTAGATCACTTTCTGTAAATGATCCAACAATATAAATGTGTAAACTGCATAGCCCCCTACACTTCGATCACTTTCTTTGACTTTAAGTTTATTCATTAAACTCGGACTCCCAAATTTTGTTTTGGTATCACTGATCCGGTATAAAATTTCGTTTTCTCTTTGCACTCGTGTCTTTAGTCGGCGTTACCAGCCAAGAAATTTATTGAAACGATTCCAAATCAGTTGTTTCTGCGAATCGAAGTTTTGCAATTTACTGTACGGTCATGAAAAGTCCGAAGAATCGCGGGAATCGATAGCGCCAATAACCAAAAACATAAACAACGTGTGTGGAAAAGTCCAGAGAATCACGAAATACGCGATATCGCTAATAACCAAAAACGTAAACAACGAAAAGCGTGTAATGGCGTGTGAAGTTCTGAAAAGCGTGTACACGCCGTGTGACAAAATCTACGCGTGTAAACCGTTGAAAAAGCGTGTGTAACACGCGAAAATCATGTGAGTTGGCAACTATGTTGACAACTCTGAAATAATTACCATAAAAATATTTTCCATTCCAAACTGAATTGGTTGGTGGAAGAAATTTCACACTAGTTTTATATCACACCTGGAAGAAGTAATTTCTTACGTAAACATGTAGAATGTTTGCACTGATGGCAGAATATAAAAATAACTTTGTACCATAAAGATTTACTGTAGTATTCTTGAGTGTTAGATAAATAGCAACATTATCAGTGGATTGTAATGTATCAGACTGATACTATCAGTAACGATGGTTGTTGTTAAAGTGTTAGTTAACTTTAACTGTGCCGAATATTGAAGTCAGTTCTAATCAGTTTTAAGTTATCATTCATTCACTCACTGCCTTTACTATTTACCCCCTAAAAATAATTGAAGGGCTATATGCAAATAAGGAACAAAATATTATGTAATTTATTTTCAGACTTACAATACTAAGTATGTACAAATTGTAGAAGAATTATTGAATGAAGCACTGACTACTTATGAGAAAACTTATGAGGGGTCATTTACACGGAGATCTAGTCAATCGTAAGTCAATTTATGTTCTTAATCCATTAATAAAAATGAAACTGTTTACTATTTGTCTGAGTTTGTGCATAAATAAGTGGGAATCAGGATTAACCCTTAGTGGAGTCTAATGTTTGCAATATCTCTTCTTGAGACTCCCAATTAATAAATTTATTTTCTTGTTATTCAGGATTTAAAAGTTTGTTTTCTCAACCTTATTGATATAAAATAAGAACTTTGCTCGTCTTGACAATCAATGGCATTGTTTGGAAGAATACTTTGTTCTTTTTCATTTTATTCTTGCATCTCATACCAAGAAATCCATTGATAATGCAGTGCCAGAGTTTTTTTTTCCATAAATGGCAGTTTCGAGTGTAAGACAACAGGAAAACAAGATTGTGTAAAGCTGTCTTACACACTAACATTTACAAAGAATATATATGGAAATCTGACAACATACTTATTGTTTAACTTTCCTAAGCGGAGACAGTGTCAATATTGACAATGAAATGGATTACAATTTCTGTATTTGGGTATTTTATTAGTCTGTTAAGCTAAAGACTATGTTTCATATACATTTACTTATAATTCTTTTCCTTCATATTTCATTGTGCAGGAAACCAAAGAAAGATGCATTTCTGCCTGTCCATTTGTATGGAGAAATGGTCCAACATAAAGATGGCTTTGACTTGCTTAGACAACAGGTAAAATATTTATTTGTAGTTGATGAATTGCTGTATTGGCTCAAGGTAATGGGTACAGAAATAGCAAAGTTTCTAAATTTCGATGAAATTTTACATGCAAGTGCATCAAATGAAGCTGAATTCCAAAATGAAATAAATTCAGTTTTAGCTACTTTAATGTTTGAAATATGACCGATTTAAAAATAAACCAGGTATGTTGCATTCATATAGAAACTATGTAAAACGTACAGAAAAACATTACAATAATCATCTTTAAATTGCGCATTTATGAAAACGTATCCTACAATTTTTCTGCAAAAATGAAATGTTTTAAACAATGAAATTCCCGTTTTAATGGTGTAAATTTTATATAAGGTCAGCAAATTCATTTTGCCAGTATAAATAGTTGAACATAGAAAAGGCACAGAATAGGCACACCAAAAATGGATTTTATCAATAAAACCCACCGTCAAAATAGAGACGTCATCGATAAAAGGTATGAATTTATGGGTGATTTGCAAGATGAACAACTATTCAGCGATCTGTACCAAAAAAACAAAATCTGTTACCATATCAAAAAATTCTATTAATAAAATGGCAACATAATATCAGTTTTGTAGGATACAGTATGAAATGACAATAATTTTAAGTGAGAATTCAAATTATTTTACGTTCATCCTAAAGCAAACTATAATGTTCGCCGATAGAGGTGCTTATTTACATACGTCTCACCTTAATCATAAAATTAATGAAATAAAACTGACTAATGATAATTTTTTACACGCTAACTATTAGATGGTAGTAGAAGTATTTAAATTATCTAACTTTTAATGTTGAAAATACAATATGCGGAAGATTGTTTTTAATACTGTAAAACAACTTAATTTGTGCGACGTGCGTGCCATTTATTTTCATGTTTCGTTAGTGCAAAAACCGAATCAGAAAATCTTGAAAATTAGCTGCCACAAAGCTCTCAAGGAGGGACCAAATGCAAAAAAAAGTATTCTCAAAAATAAGTTGGTCTGAAGTTTTACAGTACAATTTTTAGTTTGCCTCGACGAAGTTGAGGGGGACTTTTGGTGTACCCCCGGCGTCCTCGTCCACGTCCGCATTTGGGTATATATCTTAGTAACTATGCAAACTTTGCATGCAGGTGCATCTTGGGTTAACTCACAGCCTCCAAGAAAATTAGGTCTCTCTGACCTATATTTTCCACTTGAGTTGCTTGCATTCAAATTTACATTTTTTAGTTCATATCTCAGTTACTACACATAGTACAATAATCTAACTGTGCATATGCATGCATCTCTGATGGTAGGTCAGCATCCAGGCGAAATTCGGTCACTTTGACCTATATTTTCCGCTTGAGTGACTTACATTCAAGTTTACGTCCGAGTTCAGATCTCAGTCACTGTACATTGTAGGATCATCTAACCTTGCATGTGCATGCATCTCTGATAGTAGGTCAGCATCAAGGGAAAATTAGGTCACTTTGACCTATATTTTCCGCTTGAGTGACTTACATTCAAGTTTACGTCCGAGTTCAGATCTCAGTCACTGTACATGGTAGGATCATCTAACCTTGCATGTGCATGCATCTCTGATGGTAGGTCAGCACACAGGCAAAATTAGGTCACTTTGGCCTATATTTTCCGCTTGAGTGACTTACATTCAAGTTTACGTCCGAGTTCAGATCTCTGTCACTGTACTTGGTAGGATCATCTAACCATGCATGTGCATGCATCTCTGATGGTAGGTCAGCATCCAGGCAAAATAAGGTCACTTTGACCTATATTTTCCGCTTTAGTGACTTACATTCAAGTTCATGTCAGGGATCAGATCTCATGTACTGTACATGGTAGGATCATCCTGCATGTGCATGTGCATGCATCTGTGATGGTAGCTCAGCATCCAGACAAAATTAGGTCAGTTAAACCTACTTTTTACTCATGAATGACTTACATTAATGTATACATCCAAGTTCATAGCTCAGTAACTGTACATTCTTGGTTCAGGTAACCTTGCTAATGCATGCAAATTTGATAGTATGTCGGCATCCAGACAAAATTTGGTTGCTTCAACAAAGTGCCACAACGAGGCAAACTTTGTAATCCTTGATTACCTATGTTTTTTTTTTACATATAGTGAACCTATAAAGTTAAACATTTTATGTATCCTTGTATAAATGCTTTAAATAATCATTTGCAGTATTTCTTGAAATTCTAGTTGCTAAGCATAGTCAATATATATACCATGTATGTAAGTTTGTAACAAAATTATACACGAATCGCCATATGAAATGAGTATAGTATTTTGTGGTCTCCATACTTATATTGATTCTGAATTTTATATACCTGTAGGAATATATCGAGGAATATTTTGAGTGTGTCAAATGTCAGTACCTTATAACAGATGAAGATGAGATTAAACTAAAAACAGCATTATGGGCTGTGGTAAGTTTGGAATTCTGGGAAATAATGTACCTATGGAATTTGGTAAGTTTTGGATTCTGGGATATAATGTACGTATGATATTTGGTAAGTTTGGAATTCTGGGGTAAAATGTACTTATGGTATTTGGTAAGTTTGGAATTCTGGGATATAATGTACTTATGGTATTTGGTAAGTTTGGAATTCTGGGAAATAATGTACTTATGGTATTTGGTAAGTTTGGAAATCATGGAAATAATGTACTTATGGGATTTGGTAAGTTTGGAATTCTGGGATATAATGTATTGTGTTGAATTCTGAGGGAATAATGCTTAACGGACTATGGTTACTATGCAATTCAAGGAGAAAACTTGATTTTACAGACATAGTTTATTTAATATTGAATACTTGTAAGTAAGCATACTCCATGAAATATAATTAAATTCTTACAAGACTATGGTTACTATTAACTTCAAGGAAGGAAACTTGCTTTTAGAGTATGTTTTAGAACTTAATCCTTGGTAAGCATACTCCATTGACAATGTTAAGTAATCTTTGTATGTGGAATAGTGGAATATTGGAAATATGGTAATTTGAAGTTTGTTGACAATTATTCATCACTGTAAAGGAATGGATGACACTGATGTAGAATTAATTTTTGTTTATAATCTTTATGACAATCTGTTCATTTCTTCGTTTAAAACATCAAACACTCTTAATACCTTTTCCTGGCCTTATTAATGTCAGTTAGTAAAATAATCTTTCAATTTATAGATTTTAAAATTTGTAATAAAAATGTCAAATACATCTGACAATAAATCTAGATGATTTCATTTACTTTATTATCATTTCTGTGGTGTTTATATTATTTAAGGGCCATATAGGTACATCAACATGGGGAATACAATGGCTAGAGGAGGAAAGTTTACTGCCAGAGATCATAAAACTAGCGGAGGAATGTGGTGTGTTTTCTTTACGGGGGTAAGAGAGTAAAGAATTACTACAAATAGCTAAAATTGAAGTTTAATCTATAGTAATATAATCTTATTTGTTTACATTAGTATATGTTGTTGTGAAGAGTCATCTCATGAACATTTTTTATCAGTTAATCTGTATCTGCATATTAAACTCTATGTTGTAGATTAATTTTACAAAAATTAAGGTCTGTCTGTAGGAGATAATTTCTTTTCATGTTAAATTCAAATACCTGTGAAATTTCTTCCACCAGTCAATTAAGTTTTAAAGGGAAACATTTCCAAGTTGTTATATTTCTGATATTATTAGTTTATTTCGAGGTGTATTACATTTGTATATGATTTTGGAAAATATTTTGTGGCGGAAGAAATAACCATTACATAGCCTACATTCATTTCAACAAATTATGTATTATAAAGATTGCTGATAGTAATGATTTTTTAAAAATTTACTTCATATATCCCTTTTACACTGACAAAAAGCACAAATTATAATGATTTCTTTTTCTATGCTCCCCCCGTTAGTCGACATGGGCATTAAGTTTTACCCGTTTTCCGTACATACGTTCAAAATTTTCGTCAAGAATTTCTCAGCTTGTGTATGCAGGAATGATTTGATTTTGGTCTGAAGCTTTAGCATGATGAGTTGTACAGTGTTTCCCCTTTTCAAGTCTGTCACTCATCTACTTCCTGTTTGTTGATATATCTATATGGTGGGGGCATTCGTGTCCCATGGACACATTTTCTTTTATTATACCCCCCGCTTTGCGTGAGGTATATAGCGTTCGTGGTGTCCGTCCTTCCGTCCGTCTTTCTGTACCCAAAAGCTGGTATCCACTACTCCTCCTAAACCACTGATTGGAATTTCATGAAACTTATGCAGGAGCTTAATTACATATTGTAGATGTGCACCATGCATTTTGTATTCCAATAATCCCTTTTTTTTTTTGGCTCAATGCAAACATAAGGTGACCACCTGGTATCCACTTCTCCTCTTAAACCACTGATTGGAATTTCATGAAACTTATGCAGTAGCTTATTTACATATTGTAGTTGTGCACTATGTACATTTTTAACCAATAATTCCCCTTTTACCAGTTTGGAATTTGTCCTTTTGGCTCAATGCAAACTATATGATGACCACCTGGTATCCACTACTCCTCTTAAATCAATGATTGGAATTTCATGAAACTTATTCAGGACCTTAATTATATATTGTAGATGTGCACCATGTATTTTGTTTTCAATTAATTCATTTTTCCAGATATTTTAAGAAAATTCATGAAGGGGTTGGGGTGGGGGGTATGTGTGGCCCAATAGGCCACAGTAACTCTAGTTTTTAAATATCTTAAATTTGAGAGTCTCACATTGTACATTTGTTTTCAGTAATCGAAATAGACATAACTGATTTGTAACCCCAAAAAAAATGAAGAAAAAAAATTTTAGTATTCAACATTTTTACCTTGTATACTTTCCTTATTTGGAATTTAATTTTTTTTTTCAGGACTGCATTTTATGTTCTTGGTTTATTAGCAAGTACGCGGGAAGGTGCAGAATCACTCAGTCAACTGGGATATGAATCTTGTTGGCGAACAAGAGAAGAAATGTGGCCAGTATTAGAAGATCGTAGTGAATTACTTGAAACTCAAAAATTACAAGATATTCAGGATGTTAGAAGTGAGAGTAACTATAGTATGACGGGAAGTTTACGTGATAATGACATGAAAATTAACTCCCCTGGTGCATTGTCCTCAAATTTGTTTTTCATTGAAGAGGAAGGTAAAAATGGTTGTGATCCGAAACAAAACTGTGATAAAAATTCAAACTTTGATTCTTCCGCCTACATTCCACATCGAGTGAATCATCGCTTTAAAACACTGCCATTCGAAACGAGAAAATATAATTCTTTACCATTACAACCACAAACAATTCGTAGCCTGGCTATACGGACAGACAGACTACGGAGTTCTAGTGATGATACTGACAAACGAATTAGTGAAATACATGTAAAAAGTGATAGTGCCAAAGATAATAATACTAGTGCTACAAACCTAAGTGGAGATTCTAAAACTGATAAAAATACTGATTCTGTTAATGATAAACCAGTGACTAGTAAAGGTGGTGATGCAGAGAATATTCCTATAAAATCAGAACAAGATGAGTTAGTAGGAATTCTAAAAGTAGCTAAAACAGACTCGGTAGTGAGAGGACGTAGTGCAACGTTAGATTCCTATAAACGAAGTGTTGGTATCAAAGAAACTTCAGAAGACAGTAACATAAACAATAATAATACTAGTACGGAAAGTTTACACCAATTTAACGTAAATGTCTCTGTTATTCCTGTGATCAAATTACCCAGTATTGACTTAGATAATCCAGACAATTCAAATGTGATAGGACGTTCTCCGCCCACAACAATACATATATCTGTTGAACCTAGTAAATCAGTTGTAGCAAATAAAAAGTGTAATTTTAAAATTGGGTCAGATGAGGAGGAAGATGAAGACCACAAAGAACAAAGTGATAAGAGAAAGGACCATATTGTGAAGGAAGCTAGTTTTCATCTACCTCCTCATTTAAAGGAATCAAAAGGAAATAGTAGTGACAGTTCTAAGACCAGTAAAAGTAGAACAGATAGTTTTAATACTGATTCTACTACTAGTGGTATCGGGTCCTTGGAGTCAGGTCCTCACTTCGGTGGAGTCCCCGAAATGGCTTCATTAAGTCCAATAGCTAGTTCTTCATCTTTGGAAACTTTGATGAGACAAAATTCAAATGAAAAATCTAGTGTTCATCCGTCCATCAATCGAAGAAGATCATTAAATCTAAATCGTGTTCCTAGTCTCCGAAAATCACAAGCTAGTCCTGCTTATGGTATATTGCCATCTGCACGAATGTCAGAAAACTTATCCTCTGAAAATGCAATAATGTATACTACTACCCAGGATGCACTGGGTTACTCTACATGGAGGTCATTACGACGGCAAAGGACATACAGTTCAGACATGGAGTCAGAACTCGGAATTGGACTGTTGTATGGAGAAGACTCGGCAGCTAATACTCTGAGTAGACAATCGAGCATAGAATCAAAGATGAGCTTTGATCTTCTGGCTCTGAGGGGATTAAGGTAATGGTCATTATCATTTCTTACTGTTAGATTTTTCTCGAGACCTGTATAATAATTAGTCTGGTACTGAGTAGAGTGCTAATTATCTGTGTAAATGATATGCAATAGTTAGCAATAAAGGGATAAAATATGGAAAGTACTTAAAAAAAATCATAAATATACGTAATTTCTCCTTGAAATCATGTTTTGTTTTTTTTTCTCAGTCAAGCCTTTGACGAAAGTTGAAAAAGGTGAGACTTAACTATGGTGTTTCAGGCGGAATTCACAATTACATGTATTTAAGTTTTTTCTTGCATCTGTTCAACGTCAACCACTCATTGTAGCCCATTGGTATTTGGTATGCAGCTGTTTTAGCATCACTGCAGATCAGTTTCAGTGGTGATTTATGCCTATGCCCCCGCAATCATGCTCCACTAACTTTGAAATTTTGCACTGTTTATCAAATGTTAAAGTTTTTTCTTGTGTCTGTTTTAATAGCATCAACCACTCATAGAAGCCCATTGATATTTGGTATGCAGTTGCATTATCATCAGCACAGACAAGTTTCAGTGGCATTTTCATGTCTATGCCCTGCAGCCATACTCCATTGACTTTTGAAATTTTGAATTGTATAATACTGTTCATCCTAGCCACCTGATATTTGACATTCAGTTGTGTTTTGAGGAGTACATAAATTGATTGCACATCCAGATGGTGGCCTTTACCCTTCACTCATGCATGAACGATCACATCATTACATTAGAAAGCAAGTAGTGCACACAGTTAAGACTTAGATTTCTTTATAATGGTTGTTGCTGTAGATCAATGTGCAGATTTAAGAGATGCATGGGGCAGGCGAGACATATCCTGTGTTAACAGTTTATTTTTGTATTTTTTCTGAAACTTTGAATTTTTTCAATTTCTCTTAAAGCCCCACATGAGGCATAATAGTGCAGCTCAGCAATAAGCCATGAACATACATATATAAAATGTACATAAAGATTAGTACTTATAACATGTATATGCAAATGAAAGTTCTGAAATAAAATATAGATATAAAAAAGCGATATGTTTTATTTTGAAATTCTAAAATGTTAAGAATATATTTTTAAATCAGTCTTTTGTTTATATTTTAGGTTTTCATGTATTTTCTGGTACATATTTTAGAGATTATATGCATGATCTGACTTTTTTAAATTTTGTTAAAAATATTACAGTATATTTATATTGGTGCATGATATTTTGTATTATTCACTTTCATTTTTCTGCACTGTAAAACATTGAATGCTACCTATTAGAAGCTTTTCAGCTTAAATCACTTGTCATTTCATTTTTTTCTTTTTAGGCAAAAGCTAAAATTGCACATATAAAACTGGCTTCATTTGTTGGCCATGTGACAGTTGCCATACATAAAAAACAGATCATATTTTATGATAATTCCAAATTTAGGGTATTCACACTGCTTTTGCTTTATTTTTTTTAATTATATTATTATTGTGTACTGTCACAATAATGATAAAAGTCTATAGTTTTTTCCCTTCATATTATTCCTTCTTGTGAGATATTTTGACCTTCACAGTGTATTCTTTTGACCTTCACTGTGTATTATTTTGACCTCCAGTAAGTATTTTTATGATGCCCCCGTGAAATGAAGTTTTGGGGGGCATATAGTTTTTGGTCTGTCTGTCTGTTTGTTTGTCTGTTTGTCTGTTTGTCCACAAAAAACTTTAACATTGGGTATATCTTTTGAATGGTAAATGATAGGGTTCTCATATTTTGCATGTGTATTCCTTGTGGCAAGACCTTTCAAACGATACCAAAATTTTGGACCTCGTGACCTTGACCTTGACATGTGATGGACTTTTTGAAAAAAATAATAAACTTTAACATTGGGTATATCTTTTGAATGGTAAGTGATATGGCTTTCATATTTTGCATGTGCATTCCTTGTGGCAAAACCTTTTAATTGGTACCAGAATAGTTGACCTTGTGACATTGACCTTGGCCTGTGAACAACTGCATAAAAACTTTAACATTGAGCATATCTTTTGAATGGTAAGTGATAGTTCTTTCATACTTTGCACGTGTATTCCTTGTGGAGAGACCTTTCAGTTGGTACCAGAATATTTGACCTTTTGACCTTGACCTTGGCATGTGACTGTCCTGTAAAATTTCACCAAAAAATGAAATTATACTTTAATTTTATATATCTATAGAATTTTTTTTGTAAAAAAGATTTTTTAAATTATTCAGCATATTTTCTTAATTTATTCACTTTCGTTTTACGTATTATATATATATCAATGATGAGGGATGTTACTAAAAATATCTATTATTTCATTTCTTCTCTTCTGTGTATTCCTCCACTTTTGGGGAACCACTATTGATGATCCCTGGTGTAATCAAAGTACTGATAACACTGATAAACAGAGCACAATGAGTTGGCTATAAATGTTAAAAAAAAAGGGGGGAGTGAAAATTGTTTTCTTAAAATAATGCTTGGAAAATGATTGGAAGGGTTCATTTTGGTGACTTTTATGTTTGCATCCAATTGCAGTCATCATTTGATGTGATTAAACTTTTCTGTTGATACCAGAATTTATTTCTACAAATTATTTTGTCAGAAGGACATTCATTGTTCAAAGTTGCTAAATGTTTCTTTTTTACTTCTACTCGGGGGCATAAGTGTTTCACAAAACACATCTTGTTACCTCTGTTGTGTACTGTTTTATATATGTACATGTATACTGTCCCTGGAAATGTATGAATTCATTTACATGTATTTGTATTCTTATCTATCAATTAAAAAAATTGCTACTGCTAATTTTAATAAATAAATGTTTTTGACATTTTTTTTTAAATGAACTATCCCAATGATTAGAAATATTTGAAGTACCACCCTTAAAGCTGGTAGCATTGAACGGAAGTGGTTGTGATTGACCAATTTGGTTTTAGGTCAAAATATAGTTGTACTGCAAACTATAAGACTTGTTGTGCATGTTTCTTATTAATTTCTATTTTAAGTAGCATGTTACACTCCCGACCACGTGTTTTTTGCGGTTTCCACACGCCCACCGTGGGCCTGGGCACGAGTGGGCAAGCGTGGGCATCGGGAATCCACGCTCGTCCATGTGTCCACGTTTGCCCACTCACAGGAGTGGGCATTCACGCCCACGTGTCCACCATGCTAATGATATCCACTGACAGCCCACGGTACCCACTCTATGTAGAGGGCGGAAATTGTTCATTAAGTAATTAAATAAATCAGGTATTTTAATTCAGTAACTATTATTACGTTTACCTGAGACACCGGGAGTTGAGATAGTAATCATTTGTCAACAAGAGATCGACTAATTGTCAATATGTAAACAACGGTTTCTTCAAAACAATTTCTTTCGAAAAATAAACTACACAATACCTTATATCAATCTTAAAATGTCTTACTCTTGTTTTTTACAGTTTATGTCGATCATTTTGACAGGTGTATTCTAAAAATGTATTACTGAGGCATTTAAAAATCATGGTGCGCTGAAGCGTAACTTTCTAGTCGGCATTAAATTGAGGATGTATGTACCTTTGTTTATTGGTTTAAGAGAATAAATCTATCTACATGTACATCGTACTATCAATGTGGAAAAAATATTTTCACTTGACATTGGGGACTGAATATTATAATCAGCGATTGTACATTATTGATTTAGAAGTGAACAGATGTGTGTTCCGTGCACTGCGTTAAGTTCTGATGATCATGTAAGGGTTGAACCCACAACGAGCAGCTTACTAACAACGAAGAGGGAGTTGGGCAAGACCATTCCTGTAAATGTTCTTACGGCATTTTCAGCTTGTTGTTAAATGTTTTCGGTGAAATAAATCAGTTGTTAACTGTTTGGACAATTCTGTGTTTTCTGTTCTGTTACAGACGTACTTTGTATTAATTGTTAAAAGGAAATGAAAGGGACTATATAATGATAAAATTATATTGTTAAAAGACTGTTTATGAAACCCTTCCTGCCCACCCCCCCCCAACCCCAATCCGCACCGCTTCCAGTTTATACTTGATAGACAGTTTCCCAGTGACAAATTCACCTGTTGTACTAATAAGGGCAATAAAGCGGTCATTTTTTATGCCCCGCGACAAAAAGTCGGGGGGCATATTGTTTTACCCTCGTCCGTCCGTCCATCCGTCCGTCCGTACGAATGAAAAACACAACTATTCATGTTTTTGAGAAAGTTTGCAAACAAATTCCAACTACTTCAAAGGAATCTAACTTACAATAAGTAGATGTGCACACACATATCTTTTTGAATATTCAAAATGGCCCCGGTTGCCATGGAAACTGAAATAGGCGGGAAAATTCAAAGTGCCTCCAATTTGATGAAACTTTACAAAAAGAATGTCTAGCACCCATAGAAATGATTATGGGTCTCAGAATTTTCAAAATGGCTGCCGTTGCTATGGAAACTGGAAAAAGGCGGGAAAATTCAAAGTGCTTCAAAATGGATGAAACTTTACAGGAAGATTGCCTAGCACAAATAGAATTGATTTTTGGGCTCAGAACTTCCCTTCTATATATTTTAGAAAAACAGGAGGCATATCATTGTGTCCACATTGTATTGTGTCAACACGCACTTAAATATGCACTTGCCATATTGATTCAGGGTTCAATGAGCGGGGGCATAATTAGTTGCCATTCGGCGACAGCTCTAGTTTGTTGATTGGAGTAACAAGGTGATTTCTACTATGAGATTTATTCAACCCCGGACTCCTCCCATCCAAACATTAATTACCATAATTTACGAAAATTGTATCCAGTAGAAAACACATCTGGACATTTTAATTTCCGAAAAAAAAGAAAGAAGAAAAAAACAGTATATCCGTCTCCTAAGGGAATAATATTGATACATCAGCAAACGAAGCAAGAACGAGGGAAGGGGAAATTCTAAAATCATAAATCCAAAATCACGGCAATTCACAGCAACACGAATTGAGACAGTATGACAAAGACAAAACTGAGCATATACGATGTTACCGGGAGAGGCAAAAAGTGTCAAAAAGTTCTGATGTCAACCAAAATCCAAATATATGATAGTCATTGCTTAGTAGGGTCGATTAAAAATAATAATAATAATAATAATAATAATATTCTTTATTTCAAGAGGGTTACACAGTTAGTAATACAACTAATCTTCCCTGAGGCCCTCACAAGATAAAATAAAAACAAATTAACAATAAAATGCATCCCCACCTGATCATGACTTTACTGACTTTGTCATATGGTGTATTATTGTAAGGGGGAGAACCCTTTTTCAGGATGTCGGGATTAGGAGTTTTTTATTTCAGGATTTCATGACAGTTCATATGTAAAAAGATGACAAAATGCTGCATAGTGTATGAAGAAAAAATAATATTGTGCAGGTTTCCTTTCACATTTGATGACATTGATTTTCTTTGTATAATCGTGACAGAGGTTGATAAAAGACAGCACCTCACCAAGGAGAGCGGGGACAGATTTATTGAATCGGTTGTATATATGTCCTATGGGTCATATACAGTACTGACTTTGACATATGACAGTATTAAAGATGAATAAATCTAGTTTTATAGACATTTCCTTACTCTGTTCTGTATCTCTCCAGTTATCACATGATTTTCGGATGCTAATACGAATAACAAAACACCGACGTCGGTGTGAATTTAGTTTCTGCATATGAGAATTCATGCCAGATTGCCGAATCAAATTTTACAGAACACCAAATTGTCGGCTCCTTATAGCCGAACCCAAGTTTACCGACTTTTTATATTTTCAGGTTTGACCACTAGTCCCAATTTGTCGAACCAAATTTGCTGAATCCAATTTGCCAGTCTTATTTTTTGTGTAGTTTATTGTCTTCAAACATTTGCAATGTGGATGGAAATAAGTATATCCAGGGTATATGACTGTATAGATCTTCCCATGTCGATGGTGTGTAAAGTGAACTATCTTAAGTGTTATCTTGAAGGTGCCGTCCATAAATATTATGTCTGCTAAGGATAACTATTGCATGTTGGTGTCGGTTGACTAATTGTTTTTGGCTTCTGTCCACTGGCCCACCGAGAGGATGTTGGTATGTGAATCTTTAGAGTTCATGCACTCGTTGTCACACCCTTGATAGCGATCAACTAAACTCGGATGTAACTCTGTGTTTAACTTATCATATTGTTAAACCTATAAACAATGATCAGAATGACGCGGATATATGAGTATACTGAACCCTTGATTTAAAGAAAAACACCTTTTTAGCTGTTCAGTATACTTCTGGTCATTGTGTATTGTCTTGTTTTTACACGGAGAATTACATCCGAGTTTTTCTGATCGCTATGAAGGGGTGGTTGTAGAATTCTGTCTATTATTTTTCATCGGCTGAGTTGGATTTGCAGCTGCTCTCTTGCAAAGATCGGCTTTGATCTTAGCTAATTATTTTATTAATCATGAATTATCACTGTATTGCTTCTTTAAAGTTCTAGCTGAGTAAGCGTGTTAAGCATTTTGAAAACCGAAATCTGAAAAAATCGGCAATTTGGGTGTCGGCTATTGACGGCTAAGTGGTTGTGCATCAGTATCTATTTTGGGTGTATAGTTTCAGGTATATGTTTTAACAGCCTGGTATTTGAATGACACTCAGGGATAACTGGACAATATTTTATCACATAAAATAATTCCCATATCAGACTGTATCAGCTACAGCTAAAGCGTATCAAAATTACACATTTAACTTAGCAATCAATCTCACAAGATAATGCGATACAATTTGTCGGTATTTGTTTGGGTAAATGTATGTGTTTTGGCGTAGATTCGGGTACATTTTATGTACTTTCTGGTTCGTGTAGTGATAATGAACAGCTCCATCAAAATTTTACCAAGTAATTACCCCCAGGATGAATTTGTATTAGTCCCTCCGCGTTAAACCGGTATATTTTACGTAACGGATATTCCTGAAGTCAATCAAATATTACAAATTTAGGAAGGGAATAAACTCTAGCAAAGCTACGTCCTAAGCTGAATTTGGATTTTCATTCTCCTATTATCAGCTAACATAAATCTTTACACTAGTTTGATCTAATCTGCACCGAAGAGATATATGAGTTCAGGCGGATACATAGGGTTTTTTTTTTGTTATTTTTTTTATTCGTGTAGAAAGTGAGCCGAAATAGACAAAAGTAGTCTGAAACCCCTTTTGAAGGCTGGCTCGGGCAATGCTCGAGGAAAAGGCATATGTAGGCATATTTCAAATGAACTGCAATATAGATAAGGCATGTGCACAATGTACCTATCTAACAGGTATACATCAACTGACCATTTCAAAATAGGAATCAGGGACAATATAAATTATTATTATCAGGGACTATACATGTACATTACAAAGTATAGTCCCTGTTATTATTATATAATGTCCTTTCGTCGGATATTTTAATGAAATAGTCTCTGTCAGTTTTTTTTATTCCAAATATTTCTTATAAAGTGAAACTGGAATTTACGCAGGTACATGTAATATTTTGACAAGCTACACACGTCTGTCAGTATATTTGTTGTTGATTAGATTCAGACTTCAAAGGTATTGATTTTGACAACTTGGAACACATAGGTGTGTGTGTGTGTGCATTATATTTGATCTTTTTATCCTTTCGTGTATTTTTTTAATGGATTGATTAAAACTTTAATCAAATTTGTTTAATACTCGATGTTTTACCAGGAAATGCATTTTTGCTAATCTTTGTTTGTGTGTTTGTTTTAAATGTTTGTTATTAATTCTATTAATAATTATGGCAGGTTTCCTGGCTCTTTAACATATTATATTTGCAATTCTTCAATGAACATACCAATATTCCTAAAGTAACACCTATAACAAGTCCTTCTAAACTCCTGTCTTTTATTTGCCAATCAACCAATCAAGATTCTATAGAAATTCTATTGTATACCAATTTGTACTGCCTGAAGGGGTTTGCCTTGATACTCCAGTGATGACAAATTGGTATACAATAGAATTCTATAGAAGCTTGATTGGTTGATTGACAAAGAAAAGACAGGAGTTTAGAAGGAGTTGTTATAGGTGTTACTTGAGGAATATTGGTATGTTCATTGAAGAATTGCAAATATAATACGTTATTGAGCCAGGAAATCCGCCATAAATGAAGTAACACAAGCGCAGCTTAAGACTTGGGTAAAATTTTTAAAGGAAAAATAACTAAAAAATTATCGTTTTTCTCTGCTACCCGTAATAGTTATACTCTATATACTTTCAATCGGTAAGCCTCAATTGTATCAGTATCAGGGGTATTGGAACGTCTGTGAACTGCTAATTCCTCCATCCCGAAAGTGGTATCTGGTGCCTGCATATTTTGCATCGTTAATGGTGCATCAACTCATCATACATGTGCTGCTCATATGTCTCGGTTATACAAAGCTGGGTCCACGTACAATGTACATGTACATCTGTTTGAGATAACACGGAATAACAAACGTTGAAAGTGCAGTCATTTCCCATTACGTGTTTACTCCTTTTAAAACATGTTTAAAGACGACTGTCTAACCTGAAGTTGTTATACTCATGTACCTTTTAGCTCAAATGTTAATTAGAAAATTTCTTTATAAAATTGCCCAGAGATCTGCATTGTATCCATAGCAACTCTACACTACATGGACTTTTCCAGTACACATTTACAGAACTAAAATTCACTGCAAATATGGGTGTATTTTTCACATTTTAGTTCTGTGGATTCGACAACTTGTGTCTTTTCAATGAAGACAAAATCAAAATCCAAAACTTATGAAAGGGCTAATGGAGAACAAGCTGTCTAAATATACGTCTCTGCAGTGAACAAATACCCAAAAAGGACACTGAAAAATAAGTCGAAATCAATTGTTTTTTTTTTCTAGAACCTAAGTACCAACACGTATGAATAGCCGTTTTTTTTCTGCAATTTTGTGTTAAGCTACATAAATTTCATTTGTTACGTATGGATGCAACTTTCAAATGAATATCATATATATTATTAATATTATTATTAATCAAGTCTTTGTCAAAATGAAGTGATCGTCTTATCAACGATGAATGTTCTTCCTGTGCATCAAGCAACTGATTGGGATGAAATATTT
>MJUU01045044.1:0-23537 GCA_002080025.1 Modiolus philippinarum
CTTGTGCCCGATCCCTTTGCTTATTCTTTTGAGCAATAAAATATGTTTCATTCATTTAATTCAGATTTTCCCATCAACTTGGAAAATGGCAAGAATCAATCCAACCCATATAATTATCGACCAATTTCATTAGTAAGTTGTGTAGGGAAAGTACTGGAAAGATGTGTATATAAACATAGTTATAATTACACTATCAATAATAATCTGTTATATGCATATCAGTCTGTTTTCTTAAGGAACATTAAAAGATTTATCAACTTCTTAAAATTTACAATAGAATTTGCCAAAATTTAGATGATAAGAATTATTCCGTTTTGATTTTTTGTGATATATCAAAAGCCTTTGATAGGGTTTGGCATAAGGGACTAATTCAAAAACTGAAAGCCTACAGGTTAGAAGGAACATTGATTGAATGAATTGGCAACTATCTAAGGTAGAAAACAAATTGTCTTAGTTTAAAGTGAATGTTCTGAATTGGGTGACATCAAGGCTGGAGTACCACGGGGGGTCAATTTTGGAGCCCATATTCTTTCTCCTATATATAAACGATATAACTGATAATGTCTCAAATTTAGCCCGTTTATTTGCAGATGATTCGTCCCTTGCTTATTCAGGCCAAAATGCGAAAACCAAAGAAAAAGAAATAAACTACGATTTATCTAAATTGAATAAATTGTCAAAATTGTGGCTTGTTGATTTAATCCCCCCCCCCCAAAAAAAACGAAAGCTCTTTGTATAGCGAATAATAATCCCCTAACCTGAATATACTATTTGATGGTGAAATTGTGCATCAAGTAGAAAATCACAAACATTTAGGCGTACATAAATGTAACCTTTACGACGAATGGAACCTTTTCAACACATATCATTTTGAAACAGGATGGGAACCTCTCGTCGAAAGACGAACACTACGTTAATTGACAACTTTTTTATAAAATGCATAATAAACTTTGTCCCAGTACCTATCTGACTGTTTACTACCTATGGTTTCCGATGTAAATCAATATACGCTATTGAATAAAGATAATTATGTCACACCAAGATGCAGTCTACGAGTTACAGAAAAGTCATTCATACCGTCAACTGTTAATCTTCGGAATGATTTAATCCCTGAAATTAAAAAATCCGGTACGCTGTTTAAGCAAAAAATTAAACCAATTTTGATCAAAGCACCCAACTACGTTGTATTTTAATGAAGGTGACAGAAAATTAAATATACTTCATACCAATCTGAGACATCAATGTAGTGCTCTGAATGCCGATCTGGCAACCTCATGCATAGCTTTGTCCTTAGCTAAATTTTGGCTTTTCTATTTTCTATTGGCTTTTGGGTATTTGTTCTCTATCAGCTTTTACAAGTTTTCGGTTAATGACTTCTAAATCTTTTAGTTTGATCTGCACCGGTGAGACATAAGTTGTCGAAATGTGCATATGCAGAAAATAAAGTAACAGTAACTTCAGTATTTTGTTATATTATTACCACTGGGACGATGCCACTGCTGGTGGACTGTTAAGCCCCGAGGGTATTCACCAACCCAGTAGTCAGAACTTCGGTGCTGACCCGAAAACCGACTTCATTGAAACTTGCAATATCGAAATTTTACAAAATTTTGTTTAAACTATGGAGTATCTCCATATTGCATAGCTCTGTCCTCAGCTGAATTTTTGCTTTTCCATTTAGATCCTTTTGGATATTTGTTCTCTATCAGTTTTTACAAGTTTTCGATGAATGACTTCCAAATGTTTTGGTTTGATCTGCACTGATGAGACATAAGTTGTCGAAATGCGCATATGCAGAAAATAAATTAACACCTAACTTCGGTATTTTGTTATTAACCATCCAAATTGCTCCTGTGGTGCCCCATATGAGGATGCTATTCATTTTTTATTGAATGACATCCCTTTCACATTCAAAGACGTGAACTTAATAAAAAAAAAACATCAATGACCTAGATATAGAAATGCACATTTGGTAATGATGATGTTGATGAAAAAATTAATTCGAAAATTTTCGAATATCTGCGTATTTTCATTAGACAAACAAAGCGGTTCATGTGATGTATGCTAACTTAATTTCTTTCTTTCTTTCTTACTTTCCCTTTATATATGTATATTTATTATTTCATTGTTAAAAGTTAAGTTTGTATGTGTATGTTTTTTATGCTGCCATACTGTGTGTAATATGATTAAGGAGAGGGCACATGTCAATTGGTATAATTGTTGCCCAATCCTATTGTTTTTCTATGCAATAAATATCATTAAACTTAAAAACTAAATCCGTTTTTGTTTTGTTTTTTTTCGGACGAATTAATTTATTCAGTGCAGCAATTTTACGACGATTGTGACTAATTTTCAAATGTTTATGTCCCCAGATCGCGGATCGGGGCATATTGTTTTTGCTGAATGGTGATGTTGATGATAAAATTAATTCGAAAATTTTCGAATATGTGCGTACTTTCATTAGACACATAAAGCGGTTCATATAATGTACGTTTGTATGCTAGCTTAATTTCTTAATTGCTTTCTTTCTTCCTTTCTCCTTATATATGTATATATATATATTTATTATGTGTAACATATCTTGTATGCTGCCATTCTGTGTGTAATATGATTAAGGAGAGGGCACATATCAAATGGTATAATTGTTGCCCAATCCTATTGTAAAATATTTTTAACCCATAATAGTTTGGAGCTTCGAAGGATAAACTTCTAATTTTATTTCTAAACGAGGAGATACTAGGCGAATTCCTGATAGATAAGTCCATACCATTCCAAAGAGATACCGTTTAAGGTATAAAAGAAAGTGATGAGGTTTTCGGTCTATTTCTTGGGTCACATTATTAACTATAATTACTTACATCAGCCATGATACTAGTAGGCGGTAAGCAATTATATAGATATGGAGGGTGCAATTTGTTATGCATTTTATAAAACAAAGTCAATTTACGGTAGTTTCGCCTCTTTTCCCAAAGGTTCCCATCCCGTCTCGAAATACAAGGCTTCTTTACATGTATCGGATTTTGTTTGGCCAGAAACTGTCCTTGATAAGTTGGGTTAGAAGATTCATTTTAAATTGGGTGGAGAATGGCAGGCTATTTTTTCATTCAATGTTAAAAAAGATTGGGGGGGGGGGTATTAAGTATTTTTCTCTGGAAAAAGAAAAACTTTTAGAGGTATCTGATAAATTAAGTAACCCTTTCGGAGGGGGATGTCATGCTTTCTTTTTAGCTCACCTGACCCGAAGGGTTATGTGAGCTATTGCCATCACTTGGCGTCCGTCGTCCGTCCGTCGTAAACTTTTTCAAAAATTTTCTCCTCTGAAACCACTGAACCAATTTTAACCAAACTTGGCCTGAAACATCATCAGGGTATCCTCTTTCAAAATTGTATCCGATGAGTCAGATGACCAAACAACATGGCTGCCGTTACTAAAAATAGCACATAGGGGTAAATTGCTAGTTTTGGCAAATAACTCGAAAACCGTTACAGATATCAAAAATCTGACATTGAGTAAAAGTGATCAGCATGGCAAGATCTACCCGCCCTGCAATTTTGAAGAAAATCTGATTACCAGTTTTGGAGTTATTGTCCTTTTTCCGGAAATTTTTCAAAATTTTAATATTTTTTATTTTATCAAAGAAACTATAGCAGATAGAGGTCAACTTTAAATTGCAAAAATGTTCAGCATATCAAGATCTACACACCCACAAAATTTTGGAGAAAATCACAAAACTATTGTAGGAGTTATTGCCCTTTTTTCACAGAATTTTCAAAATTTTCATATTTTTCGTCTTTTATTTCCAAAACTATAGATTAAGAAGGTTAAGTGTAAATTGATAAAATGTTTGCCATGCTGTGGTGGCTTCAAACGTGGTATTGAAAATCGATCGTTGACCGCCATTTTCAAAATGGTCGCCAAAAAAAAAGGCGGGAAAATTCAACATTGTTCAATTTCCATTAATTTTTGGTTTCCAAATAGATATTGAAGTGGCAATTTCAAAACCGACGTTAAAAATTGTTCGTTGAATGCCATTTTCAAAATAGCCGCCAAAAAAGGCGGGAAAATTCAACATTGTCCGATTTTAATGAAATTTGGTTTCCAAAGAGATATTGATGTTGCGACATAAAAAAACTGATGTTGAAAATTGTTCGTTGAACGCCATTTTCAAAATGGCCGCCAAAAAGGCGGGAAAATTCAACATTGTCCAATTTCAATGAAATTTGGTTTCCAAATAGATATTGATGTTGTGACTTCAAAACTGCTGTTGAAAATTGTCATTTTGTCAAAAAAAGCCAAACAAAGAAATATAGTAAAACATGATCAGACTTAATACAGTTCGAGATATTGGTGGTGTTCCAGCTACCAAAGTTTGAGAGACTGAAGTTGAACTGTATAACTTACAATTTAAGCTTGATTGTCGTATTGTGCTTCATAGTTCTCTTCACAATATAAGAAATATATTAAAACTAGATTATACTCACTAATACCTTGACTGCTATTAAAAACCTGGTTATAAATTTCTGTAACAAAATATATGAAAACAGTGGTATCAATCATTTTTGGAGTGTAAAAAATTCATTGGAAGTTCTCGATAAATTAAATGCTTATAATGCCCCTTTCGAATCCCTTGAAAGTTTTGATTTCTCTACCCTCTATACTACCTTACCACATAATCTTATAAAGGAAAAATTCAGACGTCTTATTCAATGGGCATTCAAAAAATCCGATTGTGAATATATTTGTTCTAATTCCTTTCATACACATTTTAGTAATACAAAACAAAAGAACTCAATTAATTGGACTTGTTTTGATATGATTTCAGCACTTGAATTTTTACTTGACAATATATCCATTCGTTTCGGTAACTCTTTTATCGCCAGGTCATAGGAATTCCTATGGGTACCAATTGTGCACCACTTATAGCGGACCTCTTTTTGTACTGCTACGAATCTCAGTTTATGACCAACATCAGCAAAGACCCATCTAAACAGCATTTAATTGAAAAGTTTAACAATACTTTCCGATATTTGGATGATATTTTAACTTTAAATAATGACGACTTCTATACGTATTATAAGGACATCTACCCTAAAGAACTTACTTTGAATAAAGCCAATTTTAATAATCATCATTGTCCGTTCTTAGACATCAATTTTTATATAACGAATGGTAAATTAGACACTAAAATTTATGATAAAAGGGACGATTTTTCTTTTCCCATAGTTAATTATCCATTTCTGGACGGTGATGTTCCATTAGCGCCATCATATGGTGTTTACATATCTCAACTTGTTCGATTTGCTCGAGTATGTAATAAAGTTTGCGATTTTAATGAACGGAATCTTTTCATAACTGAAAAACTATTACATCAAGGTTTTCGTTATCATAAACTAGTTAAAACCTTTACTAAATTTTATCATCGATATAAAGACTTAGTTCATAAATACAATGCAACCTGTAAACATCTTATCAAGGCTGGCATTTCACACCCCTTATTTTACGGTAATGTTTTACATAAGAGTAAAAAATACTTACACTCGCCTAACAAACTTATAAAACCTTTAAATCGTCTAATTCATAAGGGTTATAATTACGGTATTGTCGTCAAGTCATTACGTATGGCTTTCTTTGGTATTAACATTGATTTTTTGATAGGGTCTTTGCATTTTAACTAAACACATTCTAAATTTCTAAAATCAGTATTGCATGGACACGGGTTATGTATTCCGGTATATACATGAAATCATTATGCTAAACTCCTCACAGGAAGGGATCTTAATGGAAGCTGTATACTGAGGGTACATAACTTAATTTGTCAGTTGGTAATGGGTCTGGAGCTGGCATGTCAGTTAACTGCTAGTAGTCTCTTGTGATTTCATGTTTATGTCCGTATATTTAGTTCTTTCAGTTTCATTTTTCACAGTTGACTCAGTCCTGTTG
This sequence comes from Modiolus philippinarum, assembly GCA_002080025.1. NCBI lineage: Eukaryota > Metazoa > Mollusca > Bivalvia > Mytilida > Modiolidae > Modiolus > Modiolus philippinarum. Next base: position 5,942 of record MJUU01045044.1, read on the forward strand.
CCAACTGAATTTTACTGTTGTTACGATCGTTTTTTTATTTATCACATTGGCTATAGGGGGAAGGGTTGGGCCCAATAAAACTAGTTTAACCCCGCCGCAGCAGGTTTGCGCCTGTCCTAAGTCAGGAAATTTATTAAGCCTTTGTGTGTCTTGTCTGTTTTCTAGTTAGTTCACTTTATGTCTATCGGAGTTTAGGATGATGCTTATTTCGCTGAACTTGATTACTCTTTATTTAGGGGCCAACTCCGACCTACCGTTGGGTGTGGGGTTTCCTCACCGTTCATTGAAGATCTTATGGTGGCTTTGGGTTGTTATTGCTCCCCTTTGGGTCGTTGTCTCTTTGACACATTCCCCGTTTCCCTTCTTTTTCCTATAATGGGGAACCCCTGCCAAATTTTTTTTATGGAAAGGGGGACTTGGAATGTTTTGATTTCAGCAATATGCATTATCTGAATTATAAGGTGAACCCCTGCCTAAATTGTTTTTTGAATGATGGTCTGATATGGGTTGTAGTGGATAGTGGGCTTTAAATTACCGTTGAAACTGCTGAATCTACTTGCCCAATTGGAACCATACTTGGTGACAACTGTCCATAGTCGGTACCTATCGATGAATGTGTCTGGTAAGTCTGCATGTATTCCAAGATGGCCGCCAGCGGGGACCATTGTTTAACATTGCACCCTATGTGGAAAACACGTTCAAAGATTTTCTCCTTTGAAAATGAAAAATGAGACACTTTTACATTGGGTTACTTTGGTCTGCAGTTTATGCCAGTTATGGATCAGGTGAGCTATACAGGCTCTTTAGAGCCTCTAGTATGTCATCTAAACCAGTTTTGAAAATTGATTTGCAGGAATGTCTCTCACTGCATATTTTAAATTTCAATCCAGTAGACGATTTCAAATGTACGACAAATGGTTTGCTGCTGGAGTAGAAAATTGATGTCATATATTTGATTATGAGAGAAGAGACTGAGCAGATGAAAGCCAAAGTTTGTACAAATAATTTAATGAGGTATTTTAGTCTACTATCAACAATACCAACACAAGTGAAGAGATGTGTCCGAGATTACATCTCTTTTTCGGAAAATTTCATACCGATGGACACATTTCTAGAAAGGCTTATTTACAGTAAGGATAAAAAGAATTGTGTATAAAGATTTAATTAAAGACATTGTTCATTTCCCAAATGAAAAATTTCTGTTTTTGATAACAAATCTAAATATTTTTCTGTCCTTGATAAATGTTGCAAGGATACATATTTGTACAATTTCCAATATAAATTTATACACAGGATTGTTCCTACAAATACATTTCTTTATAAAATTCATATAAAGGATGATCAACTGTGTCTTTTGCAGAAAGGAGGACGAAACAGTTATGCACTTATTTTATAACCGTGAAGTTACTGCCGGATTTTCAAATAATTTCTGTGACTGTCTGAAATTGTTCTATAGAGACTTTGAATTTAATCTGATTTTTTTTTTAACTTACTTATTTTTATAGTTAAAAAATATATCTACAAAATGTAAGTTTGAAAAAAAGCTTCCTTGTATTGTTGGGTTGAAAAACAAAATTAAAAATTACTATGCACTTGAACTGTATGTTGCTAAAAAACATGGTAAGGTAGACAGGTTGAAAAAATTTTGGACCCCTATTTAATCAATTTTTTCAGATATGATTCTAGATTAAGCAATAAATACAACACAAAGACATTTAAACATATAATAAAAATTATTTTCCAATTTCCATATGTAAATTGTTTGTAATAATATGAAAGAGAGATGAGTGAGAGAATGTATAAGAGTTGATTCAAAATAATAATATAGTTTGTTTTCAAGTATATTGTCATAAAAATATTATAGTCATATGTATGTTTATATGTATATTTATTCAAATTTCCAGCACACCCTTGTCAGGTGGTGTGGTATGGGTTTGTGTAAAACCCCGACTATTAAAAATAAATAAAAAATAAAACAAAGAAACTGTTCTTGCCGTTTCTAATTGAATTCTTTCCAATTTTTCCATTTCCTTTTCAAAACACCCGCCCAAACATCGCATATATACTCTAGTATTGGCCTAATAAAGGTCAAATAAATAGTACAAAGTGTGTGTGTGTGTGTGTGTGTGACAATATAAATTTCAATTTCCTAAGAACTCAAATTTGTTTGAAAACTGATTTATAATTGTGTCAACATGGAAGGCCCATTTGGCATCAGATAATAACTTTATCCCTAAGTGTTTATGATTTCCAACGATTACAATTTGTACTCCATTAAACATAATATTAATGTCAGGTTTTTCTGTATTAGAAATGCCATCCAAGTTTTAGCCTATTGGTTGAGTAAACTCAGATAACTATTAATTTCAGTCTCCATGATATAAAAATTTTGGCCCGAATAAGATGTAGAAGTGTCATTTGCAAATAAGCGTGATATTACCTAAATCATCAGCTATATCATTAATATAAAGGCTAAATACAGATCCCTGGGGAACTCACGCTCTTTCTTTATCTGGGGTGATGGTTTGTTATTTACTACAACAAACTGATTTCTATTTATCAGTTAAATAATAATTATCTATCAAGACAAGACAAGAAACTTTATTCTCATAAACCAAACATTACAATGGTATAGAGAAGTATACAGTTCATAGTTAATACTTATACATGACAAAACGTACATATATATATACAATATTTACAATAAGAAAAACAGAGGGAGAGAAAAAATACAGAAGTCCACATTTTAGCCTAGAGAATGAACTATATATGTTCCTTATGAATCTACACAATTTTTCTAGTTTTTCTTTATCAGAGGTACACATTAGTAGTGAATCGGGCCTCTTTGGATCCATAGGGTCTATGTTAAAGTTCATATTTCCATCCCCCGTGCAGTCAACCGTGACCAATTATGTATTCCCTGTCTTCCGGCGTCCTGAACGAAGAGCACAGCAAACATAGTGAAGCTGTGTGAGANCACATTCTATTTTTGAAATTTAAGTTCTTCGTGTTAAGTGTTAAGTGTGTAGGAAGGAGTCGATTTCTTTTTTCACTGAAAAAAATACATTCCATAATAAAATGAAATTCGTCACTGTTCTTGATATTCCGTATGACTCTATTTTTTTTTATTCAAACCTTTATGCCAAACTCTATCAAAGGCTTTAGAAATATCGCAGAATATCAAGATGGTATACTGTTTAGTATCCAAATTTTGGCAAATATTGTGATAAATTTCTAGTAATTGATATAGAGTTGAGTGACCTGGGAGAAAACCTGACTGATATTCATGCAGTAAGAAATTTTCTAGCTTTGAAGTAATCATAAATATATTTGTAGACGACACGTTCCAATACCTTTCCGACACAACTTAACAATGCTATTGGTCCATAATTTGAACAGTAAATAAAAGTGTAAGGGGTTTACAAATAGTATCCGCAGTACCTTTTAACATTTGGTGACTGACCACAAGCTAATCCTATCACTAAAATTTTTAATATATCATTAACATTTGTTTCTTGGACAATAATATTTTACAAAAAAGAATTGGTTCTGTTAGGTATATCAGGTATAGAGTGGTCATAAGCATCTCGGCTTTAATTTTGTCGTCATAAATTAATCAGAAGCTGGTTGATCTGTTTAAGGAGGCATAAAGAAATTAGTACCCGTACCTTTCATTAGTTTCCTTATTAATGTTCAATTTATCCGTTTTTTGACAGAGAATCAACAGTCTCATTTGCGCTTAAAAAGAATAACCACGTGCAAATTTGATCATGTTATTCGCCTTAGGGTAGCCACAGGGTAGAGTATCAGGCCCAGTGCTATTTTTGATATTCACAAACGACTTGCCAGTTGTTGAAAACATAGTTAAGATCTTTGTAGACGACACAAAATCATATGGATTGAAGAAGATGAAAGTGATCAGCAGAGTATTCAACAAGATCTTGTTTCTCTAAGTAAGTGGTCAGATAAAAAGAAATTGAAATTTAATGCGGGAAAATGCAAGGTCTTTCATTTTGGACAAACAAATCCGAGATATGATTACAAGATGGCAGTGATTCTGGTCCTATGAATTTGAACATGCGGAAGGAGAAAGATCTCGGAGCGACATTTCAACCGGATTTAAAGTTCGACAGGCATATTAAGAATAGTTTCAACAAGGCAAACCGCAACATCGGTATAATTAATAACTAAATACCGAAGTTACTGTGAATTTATTTTCTGCATATGCGCATTTCGACAACTTATGTCTCTTCAGTGCAGATAAAATCTAAAATTTTGGAAGACAATTAACTCAAAGATGTTCAAAAACTGATAGAGAACAAATAACCAATATGATCTAAATGTAAAGCCAAAATCAGCTAAGGACAGAGCTTTGCATGAGGGAGATACTCCTTAGTTTCAACAAAATTTACAAAAATTTAGATATTGCAAGGTTTGAAATAGTATCGGCTTTCGGGTCAGCACCGAAGTACTGACTACTGGGCTGGTGAATACCCTCGGGGACTAACAGTCCACCAGCAGTGGCATCGACCCAGTGGTAACAAATAACTAAATACCGAAGTTACTGTGAATTTATTTTCTGCATATGCGCAGATAAAAGATCCTTTGATTATCTAGACAAAGATATGTATTTGACACTTTACAAGTCACTGGTTAGACCATTAGTGGAATAAGCGACTTGTGTTTGGTCTCCATATCTCAAGAAACAGTCATATGGTTAATTCACAGATTAAACCAATATTTTAAGGTATAATTCAATTAATTATTTGATATCAGTGTTTCGTAGTTATTTATTTTTAAATCTCAACTTTTAAGCTCCAACTTTTATTTTGGAATTTTCAACTTTTGCCATTTCAAAAATAAATGTAAAAAGTAACACAATGCCAAAAATGAAGTATATTTTAAATGAGGCATTCATACACTTTCGGTATTTTAACACTATATTTTAAATGAGGCATTCATACGCTTTCGGTATTTTAACACCACTTATTTCCAGGTTTTACCGACACATCTCCTTTTAATGCATATTACATATATTTTACCTGCGTCATATGAAAAAAAATCGGCGCAAATGAAAAATAAAATCGGCGCAAATGAAAAAATGAAATCGGCGCAAATGAAAAATTTGAAATTTGTAAAATCGGCGCAAATGTCATACGCCCCAGCCGTGACAAGGTATCCTAATTATGACATTTTAAATAAATTGTAAACAAACCTTTTCTTTGATGTTGTTTTTTTTTTTGAGAAATATGTGATTTCTGTCTTGTCAGTCATTGTTGTACAAACATCAGATAGGTTGTTTTTTATTTATCACATTGGCTGTAGGGGGGGAAGGTTTGGATCCAATAAAACTAGTTTAATCCCGCCGCTGCAGGTTTGCGCCTGTCCTAAGTCAGGAATTTATTAAGCCTTTGTGTGTCTTGTCCTTTTTCTCGTCAGTTTATGTCTATAGTAGTATAGGATGATGTTTTTTTCGCTGGACTTGATTGGTCTTTGTTCAGGGGCCGACTGCGACCTGCCGTTGGTGTCGGGTTTTCTCACCGTTCATTGATGATCTTATGGTGGCTTTGAGTTGTTATTACTCCCCTTTGGGTCGTTGTCTCTTTGACACATTCCCCGTTTCCCTTCTTTTTTCTAAGTAAGTTTTTTCAATACTTAATTGATCAGTGGAATTCATGTCAAATCGCCCCATAGAAAAATCGCCCCAGTAAAAATCGCCCACTATTTTTCAAAATCGCCCCACTTCCAAAATGTGTATGTACTGTTTAAAAAATCGCCCCACTGATGTAAAAATCGACCCGCTTTTAAATAATGTCAGATTGACGATACAACACTGAAGTGGTAGATATCGCCCCATCAATGTCAAATTCGCCCCACTCATTGTCAAAATCGCCCCACTTTCAAGATCTGTCTTTTATGCTATAACGCACTGATGTTGTGAAAAAACGTCCCATTGAAGTCAAAATCGCCCCAATCATTGTCACAATTGCCACACCCATTGTCAAAAAACGCCCCACTTCCAAAATGTGTTTACATGGTATAACACACTTAACTTGTAAAAATCGCCCCACCGATGTCAAATTCGCTCCACTCCTTAGGTCTCCTTATGTTGACAATGAAGACAATGTTTCATCTTTTCTAACTATCTGGTATTGATATTGAAGTTTCCTGCATGATATATTTTTTTATTAGTGTTACTTTAAGTACACGGATAAAAAGAAGTATAGAGCACATTTCTCTTTCACTCTTCGAAAAGCATGCACACTCAAGGTATAACATAAATAAATTTAGCACTACAAAAAAAGCATACATGTGGGATAATATGGCTTCAAAAATAATTTAGACGTTTGTCTTTGCTTAAAAGGCTTCATGGCCAAGATTTACTCCACATCCTGTCGTGAAATTTTCATGGCTTAAGGGCTTGGGGTACATTGTCACGTTTCCACATAGAAATAGTATTTCATGGTTAGCAACAGTAATTAACGTAATTAGAAAAGAAAAGAAAGTTTAATTGAAATAAATATGTTTAAAGTGTGCTAAATTTGTGGCTGATGAGTAGTTTATTAACCGTTTGAAGTATTAATTGTTTGTTAATAGCGGCATTTCAAAAGAAACAGTAGAGATAATATATCATAAAGGCAAGAAAATACACGAGAAAATACAAAAAATAATATATTCCTCCATTGGGGCGATATTGACACTAAAAGTGGGGCGATTTTGTCAGAAAAGTGGGGCGATTTGTTTTTTGGTTATCTCAATGGGGCGAGTTTTCAAAATGGTGGGGCGATTTTTACTGGGGCGATTTTTCAGTGGGGCGATTTCACCTGTTACCGATCAGTGCATTGATTATATTAATCATTATAGATTAGAGACCAATTATTTACAATGTGTACTAAGGGTCAAAAGCTGAACCTTAAATGCAACAATTTTTTTGGTCACTTGTGGCTGACTAATCAATAATAATGGTTGTAACTTACTCCAAAATGTAACGGAGGAAGATACATTTGGATAAGAAAAGAAAAGTACATTTCGTTCCCTGCTACATTACCTCGCCAAAATGGAAGGTAGGGGAGAAATGCGGAACCCTCAAATTCAAGAGCAAGGCGAGGAGGCATTACAACTTGAACCACTTGCTGGACAAATCCAAAATCCAGCTGGAGGATATAATTTTATTCTTGATGACAAAAACCGACTTTTGTCGTTCCTATGTCTTGGAAAAGAGTTTTCTTATTACCGTGCTGGGCAACTTCAAAACAAATTCATACGATCTGAAGTTCAGTCTATTGACAGGTAGTTGTCTGCTGACATTCTGATTTCAGTCAAAAAAAAAAATGAAACTGGTGTACTTTTAAGTGTTTCTGTTTAAGGTTCATAGTCATGATAGTGTTGGTTGCTTTCAATAGGAATGTCTGTTATACAGTGCTTTTTCTCACCTTTTTGGGAATGGGTCTGGGTCCCTTCGAATTGGGAAAATAATGCGAAAATTTCTCCATTTGGGAAAATACAAAAATGGATCATCTACAGTATTCTATGGACTGTTATGAACCTGCTACCCATTATTCTTACTTTTCTTTCTTTTAGAAAGAGTGGTGAAGGCTCGAGGGTGCAGGGTTATTTCCGTGAACAATTGGGCCTTTAGATTCAGAGAGACATTTAAGTATCTCTGGATGTCACTGTTTGCGGTGTTTCATGAAAATTTATAAAATGCAACTTGAGAGCCAAATTTTTGTGCTATAACCTTTTATGCAAGGTCGGGATGCAAGGTAACTGGCCGTGTATATAATGACCTTTTATTTCTCGTAAATCTGTGCATTGTGAGAACACTAATAATGTAACAATTTTGCCTTTCTCGAACTCAGAAGGGCCTATGTGCCTAGGTTCTTAATCTTCATAATCATGATAATTATTGTCTTTTTACTGCCAGAACTAAAAAGCAGAATTGGTTCGCCGATTTAGTTTCAGATGTCATGATTGTTTTGACACATATGATCTTGACCTGTTAACAAGACCCGGATATTACCTGTGAAATTAACGACGTTTGATTGGGTAGAAAAAATATCACTATGATTATAGCTATATTAAGCGTAGGGAAAATATGCGGAATGTGAAGGAACTCGCAAGTATTTCAAACGTGTTTTAGTACACGAGTTGAACATAAAAAATGCCAATTTCCAGTATTTACGTTAGTTAAATTTATATCAAATCCCTGGCACTGCAGGCTTGGGAAAATTAAACATTATTTTGGGAAAAAATTAGTAATTTTTGTATTGACACAAAAAAATCACTGTTCTAGATCAACATTATACATGTACATGTTGTAAAGACAGGGTTCCCTTTTGATAGTCTTAAAGTTCAATAGTGTGACAGTGCAATAGGGGTTCTTCAAAAGTTACACAGTCGATAGTCTGACAGTTCAATAATGATGTGGTTCTGTAACCGGAGAGCTTGAATCTCCTTACAAAACTGATGTCGCCTCTGGGGATCTAACCCAGAACCTGTATCACTCTAAGTCAGACAAGGAACCAACTGAGCTAAAGAATCAATTTGAAATTTTTGCACATGCTCCCCCCCCCCAAAAAAAACAAAACAAAACAAAAACAAATCGCTTATACACCTAACTGGCTGTTCAAACAATCAATAATTTAACTCACTCAATAATTTAAAGTAAGTGAGAACCGAACCGTCAATCCAAACATTCCAAAACGAACAATCCAAGGACATTGAATGGCAACATCAGAAACAGAAAAAGAAAAAAAACAGAGACACAACATGGGTACCGCTTACAAAAGAAAAATGAAGACATACACACACACAGATGAACAACACGGAGCCAATAACTATATATATGTATATTAAAGTTGTAACTTCAAATTTTATTTATTCATTCATTTTTCCAACTTCACAATGGGGTGCGAAAACAGACATCACTACTTTTCCACCTGTAGTTTGTAAACAAAAGCTTGTTGCTAAAAATTGTTTGATTGAAAACCTTGGTCATGTTTGTAATTACAATAACTTATGTCTGCAAGTTTTTTAACCATTTAAACAACAAACTAAGTACAAGTTACAAAAATCGGATGTTAAGTATGGGGTGGTAACTTCATGTTCCTCTTGAATTAGGGTGTAGGCTCTCGTTTGAAAGATAAATTCTTTTCAATTCAATGGCTGTTTTTTCGCCTACAACAATACAAATCTATTCTTTGCGCAAAACATATACAGTACAAATTTTAATCAAAAGAAGATACCAGGAAACACCTATATTGGCCAAAAATTGCAATCTCAAGCTGCAATTTACAAGCAAACACAAACGATGGACAAAAGACAAACTTAAACAACATAAGTAACTCAGGATAGATGGACTCTGTACATTTTGTTCAAACAATATTTCAAAATATCAAATCAGTTGAGGATCCAGACTTTCTGCTAAGGGGGGGCCCGACCAATATTTTTTTCAAAAGGGGGGCCCGGAACCCAATTTTTTAAAAAACCCCTAGGAATTTTAAATATTTTCCAACCTTAGGAGGGGCCTGTGCCCACCCCGGCCCCCTAAATCCGCCACTGCAAATGATAGGAGGTTATCTGAAACATAAAATATGGGAAAGTCATAAGCTCTATGTGGAAGAAAGATGTTGTGCAGTATATGATATAAGCTATGAGACAAAAACTAAGAAGATACATTGAAAAAAGATTACCAACGGCATAAGGATTGTCATATATATGCAATCATTTTCAAGTTATCATCCAGTAGTGTTCCAGCTGGATTTAAATAGGGCAGGGAGCCAATCCTGAAAAGGGCACTTTCGGGTGCTGATTGAAAATTTAACAAAAGCTACAATGTAATCATGCCAAATTTTTGTAACATTTTCCGTTCTAAGCATACCTGTGATAAGACCAGGATGCCATTGTAGGAGATATTATTTTTTGGGGGTGGGTTATTTTAGTGGAAGATTTATGCACTTCTATGCTTATTAGTATGTTAAAATGAGTACATAATATGTAACAGATCAAACATCTAACATAATTCACATCGAAAAAACCAGTCATCTACTAATCACATGAACATGCATCACCAGCACCAGTTCTTCATGAAGATGATACAGGTTAAGCCTCATGAAGATGATACAGGTTAAGCCTCATGAAGATGATACAGGTTAAGCCTGAAGTCCAATTCTATTAACTCTGTATTCATAAGTTAAACTGTTTGATGCTCTTTACTGTTAGGGGTTTATACTTTATTACTCTGTGTTTTGTACAGAGTACAAGTACTTTGCATTGATTTGCATGTAGAATAACATTTCAAACTGATTATTTTAAGTATATATTTTAATCTTATTTCAATTGGTATATTGAAATCTTAAAATTTGCAACTATTTACAAAATTTTTAGTAAAATCCAATAAAAATTCTTTAAAGTGATTTTACTTTTCATTTCCAAAAAATATATAGATAAATATTAAATTTCAATTAAAATTAACTGGACCAAAACATTAATTAACCCCGTTCCATTTTAACACCACAACAACGAAAGGGTTTTGTGGCTATATTTGTAAATTGGTTTCATTGGTAAACATTTTTTACCCGAAGGTAATGTCGGACCTCTTTTGTAATATTTTTCAAATTTTGTCAGAATGCTACCTACCATATCAAGATATGTATGCACCTGGCATTTCAAGACTTTAAAGTCAATATCATTTTGAAAGTGTCAGTGTAAACTATTGCCATCACTTGATCGTCCATCGTCCATTAGCTTTTGATCTTTTCATTCTCTCATCTAAAATCACTAAAGCAAATGTAACCAAGCTATTCAGGAATGGTGTTTGGAAGTTCCTCAACAAAGCTTGCTCATTACTTTGTTTCGAGTCAATAAAAAGCATGGCTGCCAGTGCTTACATAGTTTGACATTGGACCCTTTGGGAAAATTATATTTTCATCCTCTCATCTGAAACAAATAATGCAAAATAAACCAAACATAACAGGAATGATGTCTTGAATGTCCTTTACAAAGATTGCTCATTTTGTTATCACCAGACAAAAAACAAGGCCACCAGCATGGAACACAGTATAACATTGATCCTATGGGAAAATCACATTTTCATCTCCTCCTCTTAAACTAGTGATATAAATTTTAGTTAATTGTATTGGAATAATCAATGGAAGATGGAGATCCTTTACAAAGATTACCTATTAAATTTAGATCTGATAAAAAAACATTGATTCCAGTGAAGAACATAACTATAAGAAGAACATTTTTTATGCCCCCAGATCGAGGATCGGGGGGCATATTCTTTTTGTCCTGACTGTTTGTTTGTCCGAAACTTTAACCTTGGCTATAACTTTTGAACTATATAAGGTAGACTTTTGATACTTGGCAAGTGTATAGGTCTAGTCAAGAGGAACATAAATATTCAAAAAAAAAAAAAAAAGGTCAAAGGTCAAGGTCATAGGGGTCCAAAAGGGGTAAAATTGGGAATCTGGGGGCATATGTAGTGTTTCACAAACACATCTTATTGGTCTATAGCATAGGCATGGCCTAGAAGCATCTTGTCAAGTGAGCGATACAGTCTGAGTTTCTAAGCCTTTAGTTTAGTTTTGTCAGAATGCTGTTTGCCATATTTAACCAATGAAATTTGTATATTCAGGTTGATTTTAAGTATTGAGTTTACTAAACATGTGGTAAAGACCATTGTCTGTAGGTGATATTGGAAAATTTTTAGTATAAAAGACTACAAAAGTGGAAGCCAGAGGTTTACTTTTTCAATTTTGGGTTCATAGGTTTCGTACTTAAACTTGTGAATGAAATAACATACTGTCTTCAAACTTGGTATGTAAATTGTTTACCACAAAATGCAGGCAAAGTATAATTTTTGGTTCAGCAGTACACATAGTTCTGGAGTTATGCCCCTTTTAACATAAAAATTTTGTGAAATGTGGGGGGGTGTCTGGTAATGCACCATTACTATTTTTAGGCTGTTGCCAGTGTTGGGCAACAATTCCATATAGTAATTATGTCTCCCCCCCCCCTTAAGGGGGAGAGATATTATTTACATCTTTTCCGTCTGTCGTACGTCTGTCACAAAGTTTGTGGACGCCAATTCTCCTACATCTTTCATCAGATTTCAACCAAACTTCACAGGATTGTTGGCCATCATGGCTAGCTAGTTTGCATATCATCTCGCCTGATTGATTGGCTAATTTTTGTTGGAGTTATGCCCCTTTTTGACTTAGAATTTTGCAAAATTATGTTTGTGGATGAAAATTCTCCCACATCTTGCATCAGATTTCAGTGAAACTTCACAGTATTGTTGACCATCATGCTTAGTTGTGCATATCATCTCAGTATTGATTGGCTACATTTTAGGGGAGTTATGCCACAATTTGTCATAAAAATTTTGAATTTTGAATTTAAATTCTCCTACAACTGTCATTGGTTTTCAACCAAATTTAGAAATTGAGTAATATTCAAATGCAGTGGCAGCATGTAAAGAGGGGGGGACATTCGTTTTTGTATCAAAAACACACTTCTAGTTGTAATTGCATCCATGTTGATGATGTTTTTGACACTAACTTTAAGATGTCCTAACTCAGCATATGTTGTCAGCTTAACAGTGATGAGGTAAAGTGACAGAATATATGTGAAGTCTTGTACTGGGGTGATATTACCCTGTAGTTCAGGGAGAAGATGCCGAATTACAAAGAAATATAAAGGTCCATATCATGAAAATCAAGTCAAATATGAAGATTAACCAGCATCAACTAGTTGTGCTCCATGTTCGCCCGGGGAGAACAATGTATCCAGAGAAAATAAATTCCCAAACATTTATTTTAATACAATAACATATTGCTGAGTTAGGACATCTGAAAGTTATCAACATTATAAACACGGATGCAATTATAATAGCAATAAACTATCATGACAAAACAAACAGATCATAAAACAAAGGCCAAAAAAATAATTTTAAGCACTAACTAATGTAAGATATTGCCTTCACTTGCAGTTATCTTTCAATGTTAAGCCCAGGGTTATAAACAAATTTGAAAAAAATGGATATCACATGATTAAGCTTCAAATATGCTCAATCATATCAGAGAAGATCTTTCCTTGAAAATGCTCCTCTGTTGGTGGTTTTCTCTTATTGAATGAATATCCGACAGATAAAAATTTTTGAAATGGACCAGAAGAAGGCTTTTGTGGCCAAGCGGTCCAGTAATTATTACTATTTCAATTGGCCCTTCACTTCTGAGGACTCAGCAGATGTTTGGCTTCTAACCTGAATACCATTCCAAATCTGACGAAGGAAAAGTTATAAAAATGTTTTAATCTTACTATTCTTGAATTGTAATGTTAATTACAATGTAATGTTCAAATATTAATTCAATTGCTATTTTCCTCTTTTGGCAGTTGAAGGGTGAACACTGCCAAGCATATTTGCCTTGTAAATTAACACATTTAACCTCTTTGTGGCCATGTTTCTTTTAGTACTTGCATATAGGTAAAACAACTGATATTTATATCGGTGTAGGCGCGATTGAAAACAATATATCTTTGAAACGTCAGTGCCTACACCCAGTGAGGAGCATGACGTTTACACCCCATACTTCACAACTTATTTTTTCAAGTTTCACTTTGTTTGTAGTTTCATTACATTATAAAACTTAAAACTTGTATCAATCAGTTTTTAGCTCACCTGGCTATGCCAGGGTGAGCTTTTGCCATCACTTGACGTCCGTCAGCCATCTGTCGTAAACTTTTCATTCAAAGATCTTCTCCTCTGAAACCACGGGGCCAATTGGAACCAAACTTGGTCACAATAGTCCGTGGGTGGTCCCCTTTAAAAATTGTATCTGGCATGTCCGTACCTAATCCAAGATGGCCGCCAGCGTAGAACACAGTTTTAACATTGGACCCTATGGAAAAGACATTCAAAGATCTTCTTCTCAGAAACTACTAGTCCAATTATAACCAAACTTACCTGTGGTCACAATGATCCTTAGATGGTCCCTTCCAAAAAAGATATCCGGCAGGTCCGTACCTAATCCAAGATGGCCGCCAGTGGGGAACTTAGTTTTAACTTTGGACCCTGTGGGAAAGACATTCAAAGATCTTCCTTAGAAACTACCAGTCCAATTATAACCAAACTTAGTCACAATGATCCTTAGATGGTCCCGGCCTTCCAAAAAAGGTATCCGGTAGGTCAGTACCTCATCCAAGATGGCCGCCAGTGGGGGACATAGTTTTAACTTTGGACCCTATTGAAAATACATTCAAAGATCTTCTTCTCAGAAACTACTAGTCCAATTAAAACTAAACTAAGCCATAATGGTCCTAAAATGGTCCCATCCAAAACAGGTATCTGGCAGGTCCGTACCTCATTCAAGATGGACGCTAGCGGGAACATAGTTTTTACATTGGCCTTTTTATTTTAAGGGGTTTTTGAATTTTGATTTGAATTGTGGTCTGAATGTTTTAATTTCAGCAATATGTATTACCTTGATTATAAGGGGAATCCCTGCCCAATTTTTTTAATGGTGTTCTGTTATGGGTTGTAATGGATGGTTGATCTTTCGGTTACCATGGAAACCAAACAAGAATACTGTTTAATTTAAGAAAAAAAGTATTCTGCTAAATTTTATGTTTTGTTTCTCCTATTGGAAATGCCTTTTATCTATGTCAGCCATGGTCCAGGTGAGCAATACAGGCTCTTGAGAGCCTCTTGTTATTATAATTGCAAAAGTTCTCATTCAACCATTTTGTAGCAATAAACTTTTGGTTGCAAACTACAGGTGAAAAATAAGTGATGTCAGTTTTCGCACCCGTTTTTAAAGTTGGGCTCGAATGTTTGCTACATCTAAACATCTTCACGGTTTTATCAACTATGATGATACCTTGATTCCTTGCAGTTATAAATTTGACAAGACTCCTTGCCTTTCTTTATATGAATGAAAATGAACTTGCACTGTTGGTCAATCCTTCGCTTCAAAACAGACATCCCACATTTCACATACATGTAACAGACACCCTGAATGTTCCGTTGGACGCGATGTATTAATGAAACTCGGAACATACATTTTAAATGTCTTAGTCTAAATTAATACAATGTATTATATTAAAATTTTGTTATAACCTGTATTTCCTGCTCCTACCCATTTTTATCCATTTCCATTTGGAAAGCCTGAACAAGAACCATTGTAGAAAAAAAGTGTGTAGGGAAACACCACACCTCATGCAGTATGAAGACCCCCTTCTATTTTTCATGTCCAGGAGGAGACTCGCTAGGGACGCTTAGTTTTCTGTCTATACCCATTTCTCTGATTTTCTTGGGAGGGGGTGGGGCAGTCATGGCTTGTTGCTGCAGTTGTCCCTTCCTTCTTTATTTCTTTCATCTTTTACTACCGTTAATGTCTTTTCGATGTCACCAACTCGTTTCCGTTCTGATAAAGCTAAAATATTGCTCACTGGATGTTTAACTTGAATTTATCAATCAATCAAAACCATGAATTACAGAAAAATGGTAGATAAAATTGACAAAATAAACTCCACAAATGAAATCATAAAATTTGTTTATGTCATCAAAGCATACATTTTTGTACAGATAACCAAGTTCATTACGACCATCATTTTCATTGCTTAGTGATATGTAGAGGAATAATTTACACCAAAACAGTTTAGTGTCTCTCATTTGTTTTATACACAAATAAGTTCTCAAAATACATATGATCAAGGAAACATTACTGCTTGAGTACTAAATCAATTAAGGTAATTCGAGCCTAATAAAAATATCAGACAGAATTTTTTTATTTTAAGATATTTTGTAGGTCTTAGTCCATTGTTTCAAAAAATAAAATAAAAATTATATGTCACCGATCGTCTTTTCCTGTTATCAGGCTTTGAAAATCAGTCCAAATTCAGTATTTTTCAGCGATATTTACAAAGAATATATAGGGAACTGTGAGAACATGCTTATTGTTTAGCTTTCATAAATAGAAATAAATATAAGATAGATTTTTTTTTATTTTTTGATATTTCAGAGGTATATACTTCAGCTGTATGTTAACTTAAAGCTTAAAAAATCTATATGTCACCATTTGATTAAGAGAGATATTTTATATAATTTACGAAATAGACAAGAATTACAGGAAAGGGAGCTAATTCGCGGGAAAGTGTTTGTCAGTCTATTATGACGTCACAATGAAAAGACCAAATAACTTAGGAATATTCTGGCTTGAAAATCAAGTCAATTCCGCATCCGACCTGTGTTTCGCAAATGCGCCAATCGAATGCGCTGTGTATTAGTGTCGATCTACCTTAAGAGGGGTAAACAGGTGTGGAACCCCATAGGATTAACGCAATCAGATGTCACTAAGAAAACACAACTCCAGTTTCAAAATAGTATATGATGTTCCTCTCATTTAAAAATGTATAGACATTAATCATACCTCATCAAAGGAGGAAGCCAGTGGCAATTACACCTTGATGTTATTATCAGATTATCAAAAGGCTATGGTCCTTGTGAGCGATACAAGCTCTTGGTAGCCTCTTGTTATATATTAAATAAGATATGAAAAAAAAAGTTTCACTTAACTATGTTCTTAGTCATTTTCTGTCAATACGTGCACAGCCAGAGACTTAACGTGATAAATCACTGTGATACACATTTCACTGTTCATTTTTAAATAGGCCAAAATTTAAAAAATCTTTGTTTCTCCTTACCCTACCAGTACCGACCCTAAAAAATGGCCTTACTCAAATAATTTTATTGACTTTTCAGAGAAATTTTTTTTTAATTAAAATTTGTATAAAAAACAGTTATTTCTAACCTCTTTTTAGTTAAAAGTTTAAAAAAAAATTTCTTCCTACCTACCCACTCAACATTATAAGGTAAGGTTGGGTAAGGGGAAACAAATTTTTATTAAATTCTGGTCATACATGTATCTTTTTTCCTGATTCCTCTATCAACTTGTTTTTTTTTTTTTTTGCATATTTAAAGTGGTATAATGCAACACTTTAAATGCAAAATGCAGCATCTTGACAGCTGAATTAGTTCAAGAAATTTCAGATATTTCACTAAGCACAGTGAAACATCTATCAGTGCTTTATCTTTGTAAATCTTTGTTTAGCTTGCCTGACCTTAATGACAGAGAACAATTTTTATAAGTTCTTCAAATTGGTTTTTGAATCCTCTTAATTAATTGATTTTAGTATATGTATGTGTATATATATTTGTGCTTTGTATAATTTGTAACAATTTATTTAATTAGATATGATTAAAATTATGGCCATTTGAGCTATTGCCATCACTTGGAGTCTGTTAGACTGTCAGTCCGCCTGTTCAACTGTTGTCAATTGTCAGTCCAATTTAAAGAAAAAAGAAAGAAAAAAGAAAAAAAAAACAGCTGTATGAGAATTGCACTAGCACAACAAACTTGGAAATGCATATACATATACATCATGTACATGGAACTCACAAATTGCACTAGCACAGGATTATTGGAAATGCAAATTACAAAAATGTTAAACTCACAACTGACAATAACAATTCAGTTATCAAATTTAAACATTTAATCAATACATGAAAATTTCAGCTTCATTTGCAAACTGT
>MJUU01045044.1:24815-39346 GCA_002080025.1 Modiolus philippinarum
GAAAATTAAGTTTGAATAGCAAATATGTGCATCTTTAATATCAAGAACTATAATTTCTACATATATTCAGCCGGTGTGACCTTTCACCCAAGATGGCTGCCACTGGGGAACATAGTTTAACATAGGACAATTATTATTTTTAGTGGGAAAAAGTTGTAAATTGTTAATTCTTGAAAACTGTTTCATACATCAAGTTTGTGTTAACTAGGCAATATAGTGTGTAACAATTTATGGTCAGTAAACAAATGTATGATTTTAGTACCAATCATAAATTCAAGAAGGTAGCCATTGCAAAACTTAGATAAAAATCGAACCATTTGGAAAGATGTATATTGCTAATTCCTGAAAACATTCAAATATTCAATATTTGAATATTTGAAAGTTGCGGAAAGCGAGACATAGGCGTGCAAAGTATGACGGTGACGGCAGCGGTCTATAGGTAGCTTACAATGAACCCTATCTAGTGGACACAAAATCATGTGACCTTGACCTATATTTCGCGGTCCAGTGCCCAGGTTAAGTTTTTTTTTGCTTAAGTCTGTTTCTCAATAACTACAAGCTATAGGTCAATGATATTGGATATATAACTTGCTCTTGGTTAATACATGTCAGTCTGCCATATGGCTTTTGACCTTGACCTCAATTTCACGGTCCAGTGACCAGGTTAAGTTTTTTTGCTTAAGTCTGTTTCTCAATAACTACAAGCTATAGGTCAATGATATTTGGTATATAGCTTGGTCTTGGTTAGAATATGTCAGTCTGCCATTTGGCTTTTGACCTTGACCTGAATTTCACGGTCCAGTGACCAGGTTAAGTTTTTTGCTTAAGTCTGTTTCTCAATAACTACAAGCTATAGTTCAATGATATTTGGTATATAGCTTGGTCTTGGTTAGTACGTGTCAGTCTGTCATATGGCTTTTGACATTGACCTCAATTTCACGGTCCAGTGCCCAGGTTAAGTTTTTTTTGCTTGAGACTGTTTCTCAATAACTACAAGCTATAGGTCAATGATATTTGGTATATAGCTTGGTCTTGGTTAGTACATGTCAGTCTGCCATATGGCTTTTGACTTTGACCTCAATTTCACGGTCCAGTGACCAGGTTGAGTTTTTTGCTTAAGTCTGTTTCTCAATAACTACAAGCTATAGGTCAATGATATTGATATATAGCTTGGTCTTGGTTAGTACATGTCAGTCTGCCATATGGCTTTTGCCCTTGGCCTCAATTTCACGGTCCAGTGACCAGGTTAAGTTTTTTTGCTTTAGTCTGTTTCTCAATAGCTACAAGCTTTAGGTAAATGATATTTGGTATACAGCTTGGTCTTGGTTAGAACATGTCAGTCTGCCATATGGCTTTTGACCTTGAACTCAATTTCATGGTCCAGTGCCAGGTTAAGTTTTTTTGCTTAAGTCTGTTTCTCAATAACTACAAGCTATAGGTCAATGATATTTGGTGTATAGCTTGGCCTTGGTTAGTACATGTCAGTCTGCCATATGGCTTTTGATCTTGACCTCAATTTCATGTACCAGTGACAAGGTAAAGTTTTTTTTCTTAAGTCTGTTTCTCAATAACTACAAGTGATATGCCAATGATATTTGGTATATAGCTTGGTCATGGTTAGTACATGTCAGTCTGCCTGATGGCTTTTGACCTTGACCTCAATTTTATGGTCTAGTGAACATAGTTAAGTGTTTCTGATTAGAATATTTTCTCAATTACTGTAAGTGGTACGTAATAATATTTGGCTTGTAGGTTTCTCTTGACTATTACATGACTGTTTTAGCGACCAAGCAGGGATGGGCGAGACATCTTTTAGGGTCCACTCTTGTTTTTATATAGGAGGAATGTGTTGTTAGCGATTTTGGTCACCCTATGATATCAATTTCCTCTTTGGCGGGACTCAGACATTTTTCAATTTATTGAACATAGCGAAAAATTTTGTCACACTTTTCCCATGAAAAATTTAGACACACTTTTCTCAGCTACAGCTAGGCCGATTCATTTCAAATTTGGTATTTGACTTTATGGGGGAATGTGTCATAAGCAATTATGTTCTCCTTATGATATCAGCTTTCTGTTTGGCAGGACTTGGCCATTTTCCGTTTTTAATATGTAAAATCATACAAGGGGGGGGAGGTATACCTAGCACAACAACATGTGTAACCTTATGTTTTTGTAAACCTTTTCAACCATCATTGCCACTTGATATCAACTAGGCATTGTTATATGATGGTCCTCTATCAAATTTCATTTATTTGTACTGATCACAAATCCAAATTAGGGCCAGTCATGGAACATATTTCAATATTTGCATCTATATGGGAAAATTTTGTAATTGTGTATTATTGAAAACCATTTCATACATTAAGTTCATACTAGCTTACCATGGTAACATGATGGTCATCAAACAAATATATTCCTTTCTAATTTCAGACTGATCTCCAATGGTAGAGGCTATGAAGTTGTTAAGCTAATTAGGGATGTAAGTGTGCAAGGAAGAGCCTGCAAACAAAATGCATTATTGTATGCTTTGGCAGTATGCGCAAAATCAAACAGTCTTGAAACGAAAACAGCTGCATATAGTGTCCTTAATGATGTTTGTCGCATTCCGACACATTTGTTCCAATTTATAAAATATTGTGAAGAAATGAATGAATTTCAAAAAGGATGGGGTAGAGCACATCGTATGGCAATAAGCAATTGGTATAAAAATTTCAAAGAAAAGGACCCGGACTCCTGGCACCACCCAAAGAGACTAGCTTATTTGGTAACTAAGTATTTACGTCGGTTTGGGTATAGCCACAGAGATGTAATAAGGCTTTCACATGTCAGAAGTAGAAATCCAGCAGTTAGAACCATTATACAGTTTATATTAGGGAAGGATATGGAAGCCCCATCTGATGAGGAATCTAAAGAAGTCTTAGAATTCCTTAAAGCTGTAAAAACAATAAAAAAATGCCGATTTCCAGAAGATGAGGATAAAGTTTGTAACCTTATAGCTATACATAGATTAAGCCGTGAACATGTCCCAAATCGCTTCCTTCGCAGTAGTTTGAAAATATGGAATATACTGATGCGTGAAATGCCCTTGACAGCAATGATTCGTCACCTAGGTAAATTAACCATGCTACAACAATATAATTCAAGAGAATTCAACGAATTATTTGAACATTTGGTTGAGGCCAAATTAAATGATCATACGGCTCTACGAAATGCAAGAGTTCATCCTTTTACTCTTCTCATTGCACTGAAACACTACAGCAAAGGGCGTAGCAGGTTTAAAGAAGCTTTGCGCTGGAATCCTAATCCAAGAATTGCAACGGCTTTAGAAAATGCCTTTTATAATTGTCCAACAGTGCTTCCTCCTACTAATAAAAGATATTTGATGGCCATTTCCGCTGGTGAAAATATGAGAAAGGAGATATGTAAATCTACTATAAAAGCCAGTGAAGCAGCGGCAGCTATGGTATTGTCCACTCTGAAAATAAGCAGTACCAACGTGGAAACACTGGTTTTTACTGATAGTCTTGAAGAATCCTGCTTAGTTCAAATTGACCAAAATGATGACTTACAAACAACTGAACAAAAAATATTTGAAATACCAATTGATATAACAAACCAATCAATTAAACAAGATCTAAACATTCCTTTCAAATGGGCCGTTGACCGTAGAGAGCGTTTTGATGCAATAATTGTCTTTACAGATTCTTTATGCAGTCTTGGGTATTCACATCCGGCTGACTTAATTAAACAATATGCAGAGTACATGGCTGTACCAGACTACAGACTCGTTGTTGTGTCCATGACAAGTGATAAGTTTACTATTGCTGCGCCAGATGATAGGAAGTCGTTAGATGTAATTGGTTTTGATACACATACACCAGGAATTATAATGGATTTCATAAACAAATTTGAATCTAATAGAAGTGAAGAAGAAATTGAAGAAATGGATTATATTTATCTACATTGATGATAGGAGAGTAGCAAAAATTGAAAAGAAGAGCTGTTTTAATATATTTAAATCCAGTATTTATAATTTGTTTCAATTGGAGATGCAATAAATGTAAACATTGCTTAATATATCTAATTAATAATTTGTTAAGTCAGTTTGCATTGTTGTTGTTGACGGCTGTCTTGGTTATGGAGTACATGGAACAGTATATCCCTGTCAATCTTTTTCTCTGTCCATTTATGAAAAAGAAAGGAAATGGGGTCAATGTCAAGGAGACACATTAATACACATTTAGCTGCAAATGCACATTTTTTATCAACTATAACATAATGTAACATCATGAAATTATAAGTTACATTAGACAACTTAAGGACATGTTAAATTGTTAAATGTATTGATGTAGATTGACACTGAATCATGGTTCATAAGATAGCACCCTTTTTAGCTCACCTAGCTATAGGGGTATGATTTGCCATCACATGGCATCTGTCCTGAATCCATTGTCCATTCACCCATCTGTCATAAACTTTTCATTCATGGATCTTCTCCTCTGAAACTGCTTGCCTAATTGAAACTAAACTTTGACTTTCATAATAGTCATTGGATGGCCATCTTCAAAAAATATTTCCAGCAAGTCCGCACCTCATTTAAGATGGCTGAAAGCAGGGAACTAAGTTTAACATTGCACTCTGTTGGAAAACACATTCAACGATTTTTTTCCCATGGTCCTTAGTTTCTCCCCAGTGAAGAATATGTCAGGCAAGTGAAATGAATTAAAGGACAGCAGGAAACATCTACAATAACTCAAAATTATAATTAAGTGCTATAGACTGATGGGGAACTACAGAGGAAAAACACAAATCAGACAAAAGACGAACATAAACAACAATAGGAACTCTGGACAGTCGGACTTGGTACCGGCACTAGCACTAGCAAAAACCAGCGGTAGAGTTAAACTGGTTTATCGGTCCCCTTTATCTGTCCTGTTTCTCTATAGAATAATAAACATACAAAGAAAACCCAAAGGTAGATATGACCACAGTCTTGAAGCATTGGCAGTAGAATACCGAAGGAACAAGGGAAGCGAAGACTACATAAATCGAAATCCGAAGACATGGCAAAAACGGCAACAGAGAAAAACAAAGACAAAACAAGGACGTGAGACAGCTACAATCACGGAATAAGAACACGACATTAAAAACTAAGGCACTCATTGTGTGAACTCCCATGAAAACCGGGAGTGACATCAGGTGCTCTGGAACACAGGGGCCGGTAACATACGATATTGATAGACCGGGCCCCATATCTCCTTCTTATACATATATATGGGGCCCGGTCTATCAATATCGTATGTTACCGGCCCCTGTGCTCTGGAAGGGTAAGCATGTCCTGCCCCGCTAACGACACCCACCACACTATCAGTGAGGCATATATTGTTTTGAAAGATTTGATTGAAGGCGGATTGGTTAATGTCATTGTCTAACCTTTAGGGAACGGTCATTATTTATCAGCTGAGGGGGCTGGAAAATTTTAGGGGGGTCAAAATTTTGAAAGTGGTTTCATTGGGGGGTTGAAATTCAGAATGGTACTCTTTGGGGGGTTAATTTTTTTAGATTAGTTTTGAGTATCATTGGTGCAGTAAAAAGTCTCATTGACTAAGGAGGGTGATTTTTTTTCACACGCTTTTGGCAGGACAATACCTTAAATTCAATATTTTATCTTTTGACAGCTCTGAAAAACGTTCCAACAACTTATGATTATATCTTGAATAAGTAAAGCTTGTTTCCTTTAATTCATTATAAGGACAAATCATTCTAGAACAAGGAAGTATTATTTTTCTGTCAGAAAAAGTTGCAAAATCGATGAGAACTAAATAATAGACGTCCCTGGGGAAATTGGAAAACGCGACCCCTGACTTGTGAGTTAAATTTAACATAATTTTCTGTTTTTTTTTCTTCTTGAAAATGTTCAATCAAAACGCAATTTTTTTAAATTATTTGTAAGTTTTTTTTAATATTGACTTTCTGTTATCAAAAAAAAAATTAAGGTTTAAGAGAACAAGACTGCAAGTAAGTTGTCAAACCTGAATGTGTGTGTGGGGTGGGGGTCAAAGTTTTTTCTTATGCTGGCCAGGGGGGGGGGGGGTCAAAATCTCAACCAAGAAATTTGTGAAAAATTTTCCAGCCCTCCACCTGATAAATATTGACCGTTCCCTTAGTCAAAACCAATTAAAATCCATGGCACATGTTACTTCTCTAACCCTCAAACAGCACCAAGGAGGAGAGAAAATAACAATACATAATTTTGAAAGATGTGTCCGTCTGCATCTAATCCAAAATCTTTAAGCGGGAATCATAGTTGAAGATTGGACCATATGGGAAAGCATTCAAAAATATTTTTCCATCTTAAGCCAAAAGGCTAATTAGAACCAACTTTGTTCAAAATAGTTCTTGGGAGGTCCTCTCTGAAAAATGTGTCACGATTTTCTGCACCTTACCAGTAGGGAACTTAGTTTAATGTTAGACCTTTTAGTAACATATTTTCCTCTGACAGAACAATTAGATCAAAACTTGGTCACAATGGTCCTTAGTTTTTCCCCTTCGAAAAATATGTCCTGCTATTCCACATTGCATCTGCGATTGCTACCAGGGGTGAACATAGTTTTAACATTAGACTCTACAGGAGGAGATATTCAAACGTCTTCTCATGTGAGAGTACTTTACCAACTGGAACTTATCTTAGCCACAATGATCCTTAAATTCGATCCCATTCAAGAAAGGTGACAGTAGGTCTTCATCCCATCCATTATAGCTGCAAGTGGTGAATCTAATTTAACTTTGATCATATAATGTCAAGTTCAATTAACAAACTGTCTAATTGTCAATTGTCAACCATGGCCCAAGTGAATGATACAGGCTCTTAAATGTCTGTTGTTAAAATGAGGAGTCCAATAAAGAATGTATGGATTTTATTTCAGGCTAGCACAGTCATTTGCACAGCTGCTTCTTTGTTAAGTCATAATTGAACAACAGCTAGGTAAATCATAATATTTTTTTTCTGTTAACTGCGTGCAGGTGACATACAGTTTACATCATAAATCATCCTTTTACAAAAGTATAGAAATAAAAATTTTATCTCCATTTCGCAAAAAGAGAACAAAATCAATGTAGGAAAGATAACAGGAAACTAAAAAGCTACTTTACATGCCTTAATTTTAGTCAGGGACTATTTTTTTCAGATTTCAGTTTGGTGTTCAAATTCAAAATCTAATTGATTGAAATATTAGTGTCTATTTACAATAAGACCCATGTCACCTGACCTAAATTATCAGTGTTAGCTATTGCCATAACTTGTCGTCTGTCGACTGTCCGTTGATTTCCTTCTCACATTTTCATCTTCTCTGAAAACAGTGAAGAAAATTAAAACAAATTTTACAGAAATAATGGATGAAAAGTTTTTACAAAGGGTTTTCATTTCATTATGATCCGATAAAACATGGTCGCTAGCACAGAACAAAGTTTTTACATTGGACCTATGAAAAAATCAAATTTCCATCTATTCCTCTGGTAACACTGAACCAAATTCAACCAAACTTAAAAGGATGATGTACTGGAGGTCTTACACAAAGATTTCCCATTTTATTACAATTCAATAAAAACAGAACTCAATATGTTTTTATACCCCCGCAAACAAAGTTTGGGGGTATATAGGAATCACCCTGTCTGTCTGTCTGTCCGTCCGTCCGTCCGTCTGTCCACACTTCTCGTAAGCGCAACTCCTCTTAAACCACTTGAAGGATTTTAAAGAAACTTTACACAAAGGAAGGACACTATATGGAGATGTGCATGAAGGAATATAATAATTGTCCGAAACCAGGAAGGGGAGATAATTTGACTTTTACTTTTCGTTAATTCCCTATGTATGGGTTAACTCGTAAGCGCAACTCCTCTGAAACCACTTGAAGGATTTTGATGTAACTTTACATAAAGGAAGAACACTTTATGTAGATGTGCATGATGGAATATGATTATTGTTTGAAATCAGAAAGGGGAGATAATTTGACTTTGACTTTCGTTGATTTCTTCTGCAATTATCTTTTTTTCCAAGAAAAAAAAATTAAGCATAGATATTGTGAAGTCAAACTGTGGGAGAGACACACTTTTTTTCATTGTAATCCTCTTGAAAAGTTGTTTTCAAAGTGTTGTAATGAAATTTCTCTAATGCTTATGATTTTGTGTAAAATGTCAGATAGGCTAAAAAAAAATGGTGAATTTCATATTTGTCTGATTTAGACAGAGTATTTTCATTGGAATCCTTGTGAAAAGTTCTTTCTTGAAGATTATATCATTGTGTCCATACTTGTACTGTGTCCACACTTGTACAGTCTCCACACCTGTATTGTGTCCACACCAACTTAAATTCGCACTTGCCATATCGATTCAGGGTTCAATGAGCGGGGGGTATATTTGGCTGCCATTCGGCGACAGTTCTTGTTAACATTGGACCCTACTGAAAAAATGACATTTTCATCTTCTCTTCTGGAACTACTGAAGCAAATTCAAACAATCTTTACAGGAATGATGCATGGAAGGCCCTTCACAAAGATTCTTCATTTTCTTTCAAATTGATAAAAATATGGCTGCAACACAAGAACATAGCTTTCATGTTGCACTCTATGGAAAAATCGCATTTTAATCTTCTCCTCTGGAACCACCGAAACAAATTTAACCAAACGTTACAGAATTGATGTATTGGAGATTCATTATAAAGATTGGTAATTAGGGCCCGCCACATAGTGGCGGACGCCCTTTAGTAATCACTCTGTCCGTCTGTGCATCCGTCCGTCCGTCTGTAACAAAGTCGTGTCCGGGATATAACTTTTTTACCTTTTGAGGTAGGCTTTTGATATTTTGCATGTAGATAGATCACTTCAAGACGATGTGTCATGAACAATGATTGGTGACCTTTGATTGATTGATTGATTAGTTAGAGTTTAACGTCCAATGAGCAATATTTCAGCTATATCAGGACGAGAACAAGTTAATCAATTCAAAACAAATTGTAAGTAAAAGAAGAAAGAAATAAAGGTGGAAGGGACAACCGGGACAACGACTTTTGATTGCCACTGGAAAAGGGGAGAAATGGGTAGGGGCAGGAAATTTAGCCTTCTATACCTTTGTCGTCAAGGTAAGATTTTTGCTTTTCTGGTGACAAGTCGTGTCTTTTGTCTTTTGAGATGGGCTTTTAATATTTTGCATGTAGATAAATCACTTCAAGACGATGTGTCATGAACCATGATTGATGACCTTTGTCTCCAAGGTCAGATTTTTTTTATTTTCAAATAACAAGTCTTGTGCAGGCTATATCTTTTTTGTCTTTTGTGATAGGCTTTTGATATTTTGCATGTAGAAAGATCACATCAAGACGATGTGTCATGTGATGTTTGACCTTGATCTTTGTCTTCAAGGTCCCATGGACAAGTCGTGTCCGGGCTATAACTGTTATGTCTTTTGAGGTAGGCTTTTGATATTTTGCATGTAGATAGATCATTTGAAGACGGTGTGTCATGAACCATGATTGGTGACCTTTGTCTTCAAGGTCAGATTATGGCTTTTGGGTATTACATTCTGTTTATATCCCGATGATATGATTGTGTCCATACATGTGTTGTGTCTACACTTGTACTTTGTCCACACCTGTATTGTGTCCACACACACATAAATTTGCACCTATATACAGCGGGGCCCACAGAGATGGCTGCCATCTCTCCGATGTCTAGTTTTGTCTGGATCGCATTAAAAACATGGCCTACAAGCGCTGAACATAGATTATCATTCATCCTTTGGGAAAAAATCGTCTAGTATGTCATCTGCTCTGAAACTATTGAAGCAAATTTAACTAAATTATATTGCAATGATTTATGGAAAGTCTTTCACAAAGATTGCTAATCTCCTTCAATTCGATAAAAATCATGGCGGCCAGCACTGAACGTAGTTTAACATTTGACCTTATAGAAAGAAAACTATTGGAGAATACAAGACTAAACTGTACTGGAATGTTTAAGGAAGGTTCATTTCAAAGATTGCACATTTCTATTGGTCCGAAAATATGGCCGCTAGGACTGAACATAGTTTAAACACTGGGCGGTATCAGAAGTTAATTATTACGGGACTTCTGGCAGTATGGAGAACATGGAGAAAAACATTTGCATGGAAAGCAAATTCAACCAAACTTACAGGAATGATGTACTGGAGGTTCTTTACAAAGATTGCCCACTTCGTTCCGATCTGACGGAAAACATGACCTCCTACGCTTAAGTGGGGACAAATATTTGTTTATATATATCAGTCCCAGATTGAAGCAATTTTAACCAAACTATATCGTAGTGAATGTATTGAAGGTCTTTTACAAAAGATTGCTCATTTTGGTTAGATCTTGTTAAAATGTGACTCAAAGGTATAATTTTATCAATTTTCTCCTGAAACCACTGAGACATGACTGACGCAAATCAACCAAACCTTACAAGAATAATGTTGATATGGTCCTACACAAAAATTATTCATTTCATTATTCTCCGATTAACAAACATGGCCGCAGACGCTGAACATTGTTAAACATTGGACCAGATGGCAAAACTCTTCTGAAACCATTGAAGCAAATTCAACAAAACCTAATGAACCAGGGTCAGTATATACATGTAATGTATAGTTCCTGCATTATGTATGGAGTATCCTTTTTAAAGATTGCTAATTTCACTCAAACGTGACAAAAAAACTTGACCACCAGTACTGAACAAAGTTTATCAAATCACCCTTAAGGAAATCGGGTGCTCTTTAACTATTGAACCAAATTTAACTAAAACAGTATTTAAGGCAATAGATCTTGTCAAGGGAGATAACTCGTTAAATCAGTAAAGCGTTTGAAACAGTCCATTTTTTTCGATGCTTTTCAAGCATTGTGAAAAAAGAATGAAATTCACCAATGGTACTTAGAAGCTTAGAATATATTTATGAAAATGTTTAAAACAAACATACAAGTGATTTTCAAGAGTTATGTCCCATAACCTACAAGAAGGTCTACCGCCTTAAGGTACAACACCACTAATTCAGTCTCACATAGACTCCTTTGTTTGGGATCTAGTGCTGTTGATGAGGAATAAACTTCCGAAATGGCCATACAGCTCATTAAAATTATTACAGTTGGAGTTAACGTATGTGTTATGGTCTAATGTTCATTTACTCCATTTCCTTTCGTAAAATATCCTATATTAAATTGCGCATGTTTCAAACTTAGTACAAATTACTAAAAGTTCAAGTGAAGTGACACGTGTCTCAACTTAAAAAGGCATCTTTCAAGAAACTCTTACAAGAAATTCAACCCCCTCATTAACTTGCATATAAGAAAGAAATGGTTCCCGACAGTGAACAACATAAGAATCGGTACTTCCTGCTTGGAATTTAACAGAAAAAAAATTCCCCAGCTGCCCATGCCCCAAAAATTTTTATTTCTGGACGAAATAATATAAATTCAGGCTCAAAATAAGCCTTAAGTACAATATAAACTTTCCAACTGAATAAGATTCAATTGCCAACACTTTGAATATTTAACAAAATAAACAATATATTGGAATTATATTGTCTACTATTAGGACTAAACTCACAGAATTAGTAGTTTTATACCTTAAACGACGTATGAAAGGTCCTTTACTAAGATTGCTCATTTCAATTGGATCTGACAAAAACATGGATGTTAGTTTAGAACATGGCTAAAGCCAGGATGAGCTTATTCCATCACTTGGTGTCCGTCCATCGTTAACTTTTCATTTTGAGATTTTCTCCTCTGAAACCACCTGGCCAGTTGTATCGAAGATAGATGACCGCCATTGGAGAACATATTTTGGACCGTATTTGGAAGCATATTTAGAGATCTCTTCTCTTAAACAACAAAACAAATATAAGATCAAAATAGTGATTGAATGGCACGCTTTTAATCTAGTTTCGGACAGATCCACTCAGAAGCTGTCAGGGGATACATGAGATTAACATAAGACCTAATATGGAAACGTTTTCAAAGATCTTGTCAGAAATTACCTAGCCACAAAAATATGTGCAGTGCTGACAGAGAAAAAAAATAATAAGTATGATTTCAATTGCAAGAGATTTACTTTACTGTCTATGGCAGCTATGGTCCTGGTTAGCAAGACAGGCTTGCGAGAGCCTCTTGTTTTAATACCCCGCCACACGTAGTGGCGAGGTATTATGTCTTGCCCTCAGTCGTGTTTCCCTCAGCCTGTCCGTCCGTCACCCAACGGTTTCCGACTGATGACTTGTGAACGAAATAACATACTGTCTTCAAACTTGGTATGTGAATTGTTTACCACAAAACTGTTTCGGATTCAGAGGTCCGAGGGGGTTCTGGAGTTATGGCTTGAAACTACGAAATTTTGCGAATTTTAGTGTTTCCGACTGATAACTTTTGAACGAAATAACATACTGTCTTCAAAGTTATTTACCACAAAACTTAGGCAAAGTTTAATTTTGTTTTATGAGATCTAAGGAGTTCTGAAGTTATGCCCCTTGAAACTCTGAAATTTTGTGTATTTTGGGGTTTCTTACTGATATCTTTTGAACGAATAAAAAAACACACAGTCTTCAAACTTGGTATGTAAATTGTTCACTACAAAACTCGGGTCGAGTTCAATTTTAGGCTAAGAGGTTCAATTGGTTCTGGAGTTTACGCCCCTTGAAACTTTATACATTTTAGGGTTCCGACTGATGAATAATGATCGAAATATACATACTGTCTCCAAATTTGGTATGATGTTAACTAGAATTCAAACTAGTAAGTTCGAATTGGGTATAGAGATCCAAGAGGTTCTGAGGGAGTTATGCCCCTTGAAAGTTCGAGATTTTGTGAAACGTGGCGGGTATCATGTAATGCACCAATACTTTTTTTTCCTTCCATAAAATTCGAGTCATACGCTGAATATCTGTAAAAGTGGCCTTTATGCTACAGTAATTAGTAGCTTCCAGTATTTTTATATTAGTATGGAAGATTATATAATGTGGGATTTTTTCATCCAACATCTACCTCACAGGACTTAAATTTTCCTTATGTCTGGATAGGGCTATCACTGAATATTGACTCGCAACTTTCTTGACTTGACTAGTTTTGCCATCGTTCAGTAGTGCAAGTTTTTGTTAGCTCGTCTGGCACAGATTGAGTCTTTTCTTTCACTTGACATCTATCATCCGTTGTAAACTATTTCTTCTTATATCTCCTCTGAAACCAATTAGAATTTGTAACGATAGTTTTTGATGGCCCCTCTCAAAGTTTTCAATTTTTATATTTTGTACCTTATCCAAGATGACCGCTTGCAGATAAGACCTTATTAAAGATATCTCCTCAGAAACCCATTTTAACATTTTTAACCAAAATTTGATAGTAAAGTCCTTTTCCCCTTCAGAGCTTGTGATTCTCATCCAAGGTGGTCACCAGCTCAGAGTATAGCCGATAGGAATCATATGGCTAATGCAGTTAAATGATTCCCCCCTCTGATACTACTAGAACAGCTTTAAAGATAGCGGGAACTGAACCGTCAGTCTAAAAAAAAGAGAATGATCCAATTACTGGCAACATAGGAAACACAATGATACAAAGACAACAAAGAAAAAAGGAAACACACATACATATGAACAACACGGAATCTTGTAGAAAAAACATGGGCGACATCAGAAGCACCGGTAGAGTAAGCAACTCTTGCTTCTTCTAAGGCAGCCGCCGTTTTGCACATATCAAATCCGGTAGAAAAACAACAATCTTAGGCTTTGGAAAGATCTGTTGGAAACAGATGTCCTTTAGCAGTCCCCAAAATCGTGATGCCGACCAGCAAAGTGTGAGATTTTTAGTTTACGTGGCTAGCGCCAGTGTGAGCTTTTATCATCTCTTAGCGTCAGTCCGTCCGTGGTTAACTTTTTATTCCAATATCTTCTCCTCTGAAACTGCTGAGCTAATTGGAACCAAACTTGACCAAAATAGTCCTTGAGCATTGCTGAGTGATCTCCTACAAAAAAAGGCCGCTAGCGGGGAACACGGCTTAAACATAAGACCCTATTAGAAAACACATTCAAAGATCAACTCTGAAACTACTAAGCCAATTCGAACCATACTTGGCCACAATAGTCCTTGCGTATTCCCTTCCAAAAGGGTGTTTTTTTTAGGTACGCACTTTTTTCAAGATGGCTGCCAACGGGGAACATAGATTTTACATTGGACCCTATTGGAAATCACAGTAAAAAATCTTCTCTGAAACTGCCTAGCTATACAAATGGAACAAAACTTGGCCATAATAGACTTAGGTAGGTCTCCTGCAAAAAGGTGTTTTTCAGGTCCAGGCCGTATCCAAGATAGCTGCCATCGGGGAACATAGTTTAACATTTGACTCTTTGGAAAACACATTCAAGGACTTCAGAAATTGCCGAGCCAAATGGAATCAAACGAAGTCACAAGAATACCGCTTAAGTGCACGCTAGGGGCCTTCTTGATCTCGCTTGAGGGGGTGAATATTGTTCACCTCTAG